>NW_019289820.1:31128-85018 GCF_000500325.1 Leptinotarsa decemlineata
AAATATATCAACTTTTGAGACAGATTGATGACAGGGGCAAATCGTTACTACCTCATCTCAAAAGTTGTTTTACCGGGTAATGGCGCCAGTCAGTTGATTGTGACATAAAAAAACACATTTGACAAGGTTGACAGCAATTGAAAATTCTTTCCGGTTTCACCGGACATGGACTCAAGTTGAAATTTTTGAATACTAACCTGTATATTTTCAAAAACCATTTGATATAATGTGAAATTTCCGCTCCGAACATGTTACAAAAGTGGCCATCTCTATGGAAATATTGTCAAACAACTCCACGTAGTAAGAAACAAAAGACAAAGTTTGCCTTCTTTTCGAGTAAATTCGAGAATTGAATTTTTCACCAATTTACATACATTCAATTTATTTTTTTGAGAGACCAATATTTTCTTCATCTATATCGAAAGTATTAGTGGGAAGTGGTATTAACTGAAATATAAAAAGTGTACCTCTATACAGACTTCTAGAAATTAATGAGATATACGTAAAATGGTGCAAAATTTCAATTCTTGAATTTTTAATCAAACACTGAGCAAACTTCGTCATTTGTTTCCTGTTGTATCAATTTGTTTTATAATATTTCCATAGGTGACGTAACGGTACCGCTATTTTGAATTTTTGAAATAGCCACTTCTGTTGTTATATCGTTGAAAAGAGAATTTTATATACTGTCAAATTGACTTCAAAATAAACATGGTTTTGTTCAAAATTCTTGACCTAAGTTCATTTCTGGCTTTTTCCGAATTTCAAATATATTACAACACAAACAACTGAAAGGTTCCGTGTGCAACCCGGTATATTCCGCACCGAAGTGCCAATCAAATGAGAGCTATATTTTCTGTAGCAGCACCTTTTCACTTCCAATTCAAATCTGTTGATCATGATACCAGTTATGCTATATCAGTTTTCAGATCTTGTTGTTTTTGAATTGAAGCACAACTGGGATTGCCTGTCATAAGATATCTAGACTACAACGAATTACGTTATTTTCTTTCACATGTTATTTTCAATTACTACTCTATTTCTAAATGACATGTCACTTCCCTTTTTCCTATTACATCTACATTTTCACATAGAGTTAGTCAAAAGTTGCAAGCGAATATATGTAACAACATTTAAACTAGAATTCTCGTTCTTGGTTTCTCATTCTGGTGGTCCAATAAAGTACCTTTAGAAAGTAATTCAGTCTTTTTACTGCATATGTGTGTTAAGTATGATAAACATGTAGAACTCAGAAACCAAGAATGAGTAGTTTGTAAATAAGTAAAACAAAAATAATCTAATGACTTATTGTTAAAAAATTAGGCGATGAAACATCTTACACGGTCTGACTATGAAAATCCTTCAATTATTACGACTGAAAGGTAAAAATCTAATAGAAATACATTCGTAAAGTAGTCAGATGTCATTTAGGTGCATAAGTGTATCATCCTGAATGTCTGATAGACATATTACTACTGGTTAAGTTACTCAACCTGCCAAATTCCATCACAACTGAACTAAGAATGACTGGATTGATCCTCATCTCCACTTACTGATAAACTGGGCAAAGTCGACTAACCTGATTAGAGGAAACTAGAATATTTCTGTCATCATTTTCATGTTTATAGTGGATATTGTGAATGAATTGAACGGAGTTCCTTATAGTTCAAGGTGGTTTCATAATTCTCTTGATACCCCAAACCAGCAACTCATCAATGTTCCAATCGAGCCTGAGGTTATCTTGATAGTTTATATGGTAAAAATTAATACTTTGATGTTGAATAGTTGTGAAAATAACTCAGCTTTATTGCCAAAATAATATAATTTTGATCATTTAAAAATGTCAATATAATCACTTTATTGAAGACTATTATGTGTAACGTGGCAATGGCTAAAATTTTCAAGTTTTGAAAAAATATCAATCATGGGTATTTTAGANATCTCAAAATCATACCGGCTTGCCGCACTAAGGCAGAAATCTTAGCAAGGCAGAAATCTCAGCCGCACAGATGCAGAAGGCTGCGCTTGCTCAGGGCACATGATTCTCGGACCCAATGATCACTTACCCCACGGTGTGGGGAGTGGTCATTGGTTGATAATGCTGGCGCGCCCTCCCGAATGTATCGGGGCTTCGGGGGATAGAGCCTGACCAGCTCACACTATGGTGAAAAAAAATATATCGTTTATTATGCATCGAAAATACATTTATACATAAAAGGAGAAGGGTTAGCCAAAGGCTATCTTCCACCCCTCCCAATAATTATACAGTAAGAAAATAAACACAAACATACTTATTTACTATCATAACAATGATAGAGAAAAGAAAAAAATAATACATCATATAGTTGCTAATAACTCTTTTGTTAACATTATTTTGGTCAATTTAACAATCTCATTGCACTACCATACATTGAGTTTTAAATTTTTCAAATTAGCACTGAGCAGTAAGCATCTGTGATTTTATGTCTTTCTTAAATTGATGATTATTATGATTTAAAAGGGGTAAAATTCCATTCAGATAAGAAGGGGCTATATAAGAAAAACATCCTTGAAATTTGGAACTACGGTGCCTAGGTATGTTGAATGAGTTAATTCTCAAATTGACCATATGTATGTCACAATGCCTGCTTAATAAACTATATAAATAACTAGGTCTTTCAGTTTGAAGCAACTTAAACAAAAACATTTTTATCAAATATTGGACTCTGTACCTCACATTCAGCTCCTTCATTTTTAACAAATATGGTATTATACAGCATACGAATCATATACAAGCATTTTATATACGTTGTAACTTCTGTTTGTTATATTGCGGCAAAAAATTGTAATACACCGAATAACAATACTTGATATGGGGGTAAATAAGACTTTTAACTAACCTGAGTTTCATTTCTTCTGATAACTGATACTTGAATTTATATAGTGATTTGAGTTTGAAGAATGATAATTTGAAAATGTTTGTCACATGTTCATGGAAAGACAAAGAGCTATTTATGGTTACGCCAAGATTTTTAGCACTGTCTACCCAGTCAATGTCTGCTAAAGTTACACTAAGTTTCTACTATTTGTCTTCGAGACCCTATGCATAAGGCCAAAGTTTCATTTGGATTAATTTTCAGTCCATGATTCTCCGAGTATAGGAATGTTATGTGCAAATCTGTGTTTATATTGGCCACGCAACTTTCTGTATCGGTGTTATGAGAAGAAAAATATTACTGTATATCATCTGCGTATGGATGTACTTGACAATGCGATAAGAAAGTGGGGTAATAAAAAATAAACACTGAAAACATCATGGGTCCTAAAATACTTCCCTGCGGTTCACCTGAGATTGTTTCTTTTAGGGATGACCATGAGTAATCATCCAGTTGGACCCTCTGTGATCGGCCTGTTAGATAGTTGGTCATCCATTCAAGAGAAATGTTATCGAATCCTATGAACTTGAGCTTGCTGATGAGTAAATCGAAATTAACTAAATTGAAAGCTTTACTTTGATCAAGCAGTACTAAAATGGTGACTCTTGCTTGATCTCTGAATTTCGCAAGATCGTGGATTACTTTCGAGAGGGCAGTCTGCGTTCCGTGTTTTTTGCGAAACTGCTCGTACGGGAGTATTCGATTTCCTTCAAGAAAAGCTCTTATTTGACGGGAAACATGTTCTTCGAATATTTTAGAGAATGAGGGCAGAATGCTGATAGGGCGTAGGTAACTGAATGTGGTAGGTGTATTCTTTTTCGGAATTGGAATTAGATTAGCAACCTTCCAAACTCGTTGAAAATATGTTTGACTACATCATGTGTGGTATCACTAAAGAAAGCATCTTGATATTTATATTGTCAATACCTAAAGCATTATATTTTATTTCTTTGATAGCAGTCAAAATATCATCACATATATCGGTGAGGGAAAAGTTCATAGGAGCGTTCAATTTATTATTATTGTAGAATGAAAAAGTATCATTATTCACTATTGAATGTCCAGCCACGTTTCAAAAATAGTCATTGATTTCTTCAGGTCTACGTAGTTCAATTGGCAGGCTATTGGTTTGGGAGGATAATTTTGTAGTAACACCCCAATCTGCAAGACTTCTTCATGTCATTTTTGAATTGTTTTTATTTTTGTTGAAAACAAATTGTATATATGCTGTTTTTTCACGTTTTTCTGCGTCATTGACGTAGTTGCGTAAAGTTACAAAATCAATTTGATATTATAGGTTATATACGGTGATGCTTTATGTTTTCTGTTTACAGTGCAAATTGGAGCATGTTTGTTGAAAAGCATAATAATGCATTCGTTGAGAAAATTTACTTTGGAATTAATATCTTGCATAGTCACAATATCACTCCATGGTAAGTTAGTAGCATCTTGAAAAAAAGGTTGATGATTCAAATTTTTGAAATTTCTATAAAAAATCAAGTTATCATAAGTATCTTCGCCTTCGAAATCGATATCGCAAAATACCATCAGGCGATCAGTTATACCATTCATATCAAGTGTATTACAATTTCTTACCATTATTTCCTTACTAATGCAAATGACATCAATCAGAGATTCAGAAGTTGTTGTTATCCGAGTGGAATTTTCTACAATTTGATTCATATCGAAACAAGAAACTAGGGCAGTGAATAGTTGAGTGTCGCGAGAGTCACAGTTTAACAAATTAATATTAATATCACCAACTGACACCACAGTAGATGTTTCCAAATACACTCGTTCCAGTACATCACCTAACTCCTGCATACAGTCCTCTAGATTCGTTCCTGGTAGGCAATAAAAAACTCCACAGGCTACTTTTTGTTTGTTTATATTGACTATAATCCATAGGTGCTCTAGATCATTTGCCGAAATAGAAGAGTAATATAATTTGTATTTATACAGAGATTTGATGAAAAAACATACTCCACAACAATGAAAAAAGAAATGAAAATTTCTTTGTTTTTTACCACTTTTAATTGTAACTAACGTTACAATACATTATTGTATTAGTTTGAGAATGTCCATATAGGACGAAACTGCAGTAACGTTAGTTACAATTCAAAGTGGTAAAAAACATAGAAATTTTCATTTCTCTTTTCATTATGATCTCCTACCACGTAGTAACGGCTACATCCATCAATTTATACTCCACCACCTCTATCATCACAGTCCATACATATCAAGTTGAAGTTAGGTATAGTAACAAATTTATCTGGATATTCTAGAGCGAGCCATGTTTCCGTGACTCCAATTATTGAAATTTTGTTATTATTGATAGTCTTTGAAATCACCAAAACAATTATTCAAAGAACGAATATTCACGTGACCGAATCTTATATTGAGTTTTTTGATTTACTGATAGAAGGAACGCAACTAATGTTACTGCTGTTTCGACCAATAAGGACATTTTCAAACTGATACAACAAACTGAAAATTAATCTATAATATTAGCCCTTATATATCTAAACACTACTGTAGGTAATGACAGAATATTTAACTTAATTGAGAACATGATTTTGTTCACGTGTGACAATGTGGGTACATTAATTTGAAAACCGGTGAGTAAACTAGACCGATTTGATCATTTAGCAGGTTACGTCCGCAATGCCTATGCTTATGAACTTCCAAGGATTCCAAATGTTTGAGTTGCTAACCCTTGCTTGTACAGTGCAAAATTTCCGTACCGTTTAGATTAGGGAACTTTTGTATGCTGAACGGTATGCTGAACGTGAAAGGTCCTTCAGACAAGCTGAAAATGATTTTCCGAATCTAAACGGTACGGAAATTTTGCACTATGCAAATAAGAGTTGGAAACTCAAACATTTGGAATCCTTGGAAGTTCATAAGCATAAGCATTGCTAATGTAACCTGATAAATGGTCAAATCGATCTCTGTTGTTACCTACAGTGGTGTTTAGATATATAAGGACTAATATCCTCAATTGATTTACAGTTTATTGTATTAGTTTGAAAATGTCTTATAGGACGAAACTGCAGTAACGATAGTTACAAATGAAAGTGGAAAAAAAGGTTTCATTTCTCAATTTTCATGATTATCATCTGCATTCATTAATGTATGTAGGTTAGTTTTATGTTGTACATGTGCAATAAGAAAGGATTTTCAAATATTTCAATTGGAGCGCTAGACGTGGGTTCTCCATGTACTGTTTCTCCATGCCTTCAAATTTCCGGTATGTGAATTTATATTTAGTATCAGCATTGCATCCGTGCGAAGCCGGGGCGGTCGCTAGTTTGTTTTATAAAATAAACGAGAGCAAACATTCAGTAATTGAGAACAATAACAATGTTGTGATAATCACAGAACATTGAATTGGGGGGGGGGGAGGAGAAAGACTGGAGAGATAAGGTGGAATCTGCCAAAGCTAGCACGAGTCTCATAGTTCTTCAGCTGCGTATTTTGTTACATAATTTTTCGTGGAATTGAATTGTTTTCCCGTGCCCATATTATTACTTTATGTCACTAGGTGTTACTAAAATCTCAATTTAGACAAAATATGAAACCTCATCATTTTACTACAGAGATTTTACCACTGGACCCTCGATGTATGTAATAACTATTCCGTTTAAATAATGCCCTCAAGTACCTAATTGCGGGTTGTAAGGTAGATTTTAGAAAATAAGTTACTGAAATTGTTGCTGCAATCGTTGAAAAATATGTTGCCAAATCGTTTGTGAATTACAAGGATGTAGATAATTAATTTATTGAGGTTTTTGCGGCCAAGATTTTCAGTGTTACGATCTTCGTTCGGGTTTGAAGGCCGTCGTGGTTTCAAACTGTATCCTAACGTTTCGCCAGCACTAGTGGCTGGCTTCTTCAGAGGTCTATTCATCCTGATGGTTCACCGATGACTCGTGATTTCTAGTTCGTGAGCTGTATTTATGTTGACACAAGTAACCCGCCTTTTTAGTTAGTGCGTTGTTATTGGCCGAAGTGTTAGTACCTTTTATGGGATTCCAAATCCAGTTGAGCGGATTTGGAATCCTATGCTAAAAGATGCTAAGGTGACAGCAGTGCAACAGGTAATAACACTTTGGCCAATAACAACGCACCAACTAGAAAGGCGGGCTACCTGTGTCAACATAAATACAGCTTACGAACTAGAAATAACTAGAAATCACGAGTCATCGGTGAACCATCAGGATGAATAGACCTCTGAAGAAGCCAGGCACTCGTGCTGGCGAAACGTTAGGATACAGTTCCAAACTACGAAGGCCTTCAAACCCGAACGAATATCTCAAAGATGGATATAATCTTCGTTTCCTTACTTTTTTCGAGAATAATCAGCTTCCAAATATTCTGGGTTCTATTTGAGACCCTCACAACAAATATCGTGCCTTCCTCAAGTTTTAAATTATAGAAATGTTTGAATGTATACATTTGAGACATCGCTGAATATTCGTATACTATGTGATGTTTTTGGTTGTAATGCTACGATAAACCAAAACACCACTATTATGCCCTACTAAGTCAGCGGAGATGTTAGTAGTACAGTACCGGTATGTTATCAACCAAGTGCTAATTATAGTGAAGATAAAGTCTAGGAAAAGTCATCGGGAGAGTGAACTAGTAATCGTTTCTAATTTCTCAAGTTTGAGTTTGAGGAAAGTTTTTCTTGGTGATGATTTCTCTCCCCGCAGAAAAATAATAATGATGTTATTCCATACCTCAGTTGAACAAGATCGTATAGAAATGTTCTAATGAATTCTTAATAGTTGTCGATGTTTTCAACACAAATGGAACGGAACTTGTTCTCAGAAGATACTGACTTATGATGTGACTTATATATGAATCTTGCTTTTGCAGCGATGACTTTTATTACTGTCTCAAAATATTCCAACTCCACAATATTAAAAAGAAACCAGACTTGCCTGAAAAAGCGAAAGTGCCATCTAGATACGTAACTTACAAAATAATATGTAATGGAATTGACCAATACTTGATGAAAATCCATTACGTTTACTTCATACACACACACACACCTGTTATATATATACACACACTGTCTGTTATATGTTCAGATTCCTGAACATATAACAGACAGAGTTCAGTTTGAGAGATCGGATTGGAACATTATTCCTTCCAATTTATTCATTCATCTACATATACCTCTAGAAATTCAATAGAATGAATTTGTTTGATAGAGTTTGTGTATCTTCTCGGGAAACTTCGGAATCGAATCATGTTAGTTTTCTGACTGTTGAAGTGACGAGAATTGAGAGAACATCAGGATATTAGTATACTTATGGGCGATGTACAACTTTGATTCAGAAAATTCATAGGTTTATTCGGGACGACTGTCACAGCATATTGATAACGCTGGCATTTGCGTTTGTATAGCAGATAAACAGGATGAGCTCCAGAACAGACCTCTGGGGACGCCCGTAAAGATGTGTTGAAATCTGTTTTTCCAGTAACCAGATAATACAACCGATCGCGAAAGAATAGCATCTAAAGGCTGGCTTTCGACCAAAAGAAGTCAGATGTCAATCTTGCTGAAGTGCCCATCAGTAGGTTGAGGACCGCTCGGAGAGCGGGGGTGGATGAAGTGGGGTAGTAGGTTCTCCTCGCTAACTAGCTGATTATGTAATTGATAAGAGTAGTAGAGCTCTGGGATATGTCACGAGAAAATGTAAATTCTTCAATCAAATAAAATCAATAACATCTCTTCATAATGCATTCGTTTTGAGGAAGTTAATGTTTGCATCAATCATTTGGAGTCCATAATATAATAAATACCATCGTTCAGAACATATTCAAAATCGATTTTCAAAACTCGTTGCGTTTAAACAAGGTATTCCAATCACTGAAAACGATGATATTCTGCGAATTAGACGAGACCTTCAATTTGTGTCGTTGAAATATAGGCCTAAGATATCAGATATTTTATTTTTACAAAAAATAATGACAAACAAAATAAATTATCCATCGTTATTATCAATGATTTGCCTAAATGTTCCGAATAGAACAATAAGAGCACATGAATTATTCATTTTACGCTTTAACGAACTGTTCACAGAACTCTCCTCTATGTCGATGCGGTAAATTGGGTAATACTCTTACAAAAAACTTCGTTATTTTCAATACATCGTTTCTTACGGCAAAAAATATTGAAAACTTATTTTAATCAGTTATAATTCATTCATATATTCGGTCAATAACTGTTAATCAGTTTCTTTGTCATTGTATTCAATTCTAATTCATCCATTATTTTAAATACTACTAACCTAACCTAACCAGAGTTTGAGGGAATCATAGTAAAAAAAGGAACTTGTGACCATATACACTGTACATGTCGAACTATAAAAAAAATTGATAAAATCAAATATCTGGGTGTAATCTTAGACCAACACCTTCGATGGTCTGAGCATGTATCATATACAATTCTGAGACTTCGCAAACTTATACGTAATACTTTTAATTTATTATTAATTCAATTATGTGGAATTCTGATGGATTTTTCTGTTTGTATCCTAAATATGTAAATAAAATATAAAATAAATGAAAATGTACCTCAAATTTTGCTTTAATCATGGTACAGGCTTTTTGTCAGGAAACACCGTCTTTACTAGACCTTAATTGAAATGTTTTTGCACCGCCATCGAGACTCCATCTGAAGGACAGAGTAGAGAAGCAACCCTCCAATGCATCCTGGAAGTATAGAAGTCCGGCAAAAAGAAGGTTGTTGAAGTTTAAACTAGAAATCGAGCAAATAGATCAGGATGCTCAGACACTGTCTAAATAATAATATCCAGCCCAAATGTTGATATTCAGTGAATGACTCAGATTGTACTTTCCATCATGAGAACTCCATAGCACTTAATTTCATTGAACTCAAAGGCGTCCTCTAGTGGTATAGAGTCAAATCTTTCAACGATTCTCCAATATTCACAGAAATCTATATCAAAATATGAGTATTTCATTTAAGGAGGGCTAAAAGCGTTTGATGGGTAATACGATAGCTCCCCCTGACGAATAACAATGGCGAAACCTACCTAAAACAGAAAACTATATTGGATGTGATACAGTGAAGCGATTTCCACATGATCGATTTGTCGCAATGGCAATTCAAAAGACTTGATGTAATTATAAGATTGTTTGACTCAAATGTTATTATTTTAACTGTAACTATGAGTTACAGAACTTTTTACTTTCTTTACTATTTTCTTAAAGTAATCACAACTATTATAAAAAGTTACTCTGAGTACGTTATAGGAGCAAAATTATGAAATATCTTATAGGGTAATAAAGAAAATGGTTTTTTTACATTGACTGCCGAGTTTGTTTATTCATTCTGCTTTTGACTTGAGTTGTTCTGAAGACTTATTGATTAATACAGAAGCTAACTATTGCTGTGTGATTTAGTGAAAATCCTTCAGAACTTTAAAGGGCCTCGATATCTGAATATTAAAATTCACAAAGTTTTCAAATAGGTAAATTTGAATGATTTATAGAATGATAGAACTAGAACCACTGGTAACAGAACTGCAACACTCTTTTCGATGTGCGTTTTACCAGCCAAGTTGACATCATGGAAGTGAATTGAAAATAAAAAATTAAATAAACCAATATCAGTGCAATGACTTCGAAAGCTTTCTTCATCACGCTTCTAGCATCGGTCCATCAGACCAGTTGAATTTTTTCCTGCCTATAACATTTACAATTTGGCGATAACTCCTAAGATACTACCAAGATACTAATTGGAAGTGTACAGTGTTTAGAGGGCAATTGAATCGGTATATTCAGAACGAGTATACCTACCCGTTTTATATATTTTCATCTGTCGGTGTTGAAGAACCCTAATTTTGTAAAAATATGGACTAAGTCGAAAAACGAGATATATCTTTTCTGCATATACGCATGAAATGCTTAAGGTAAATTACTTACTTAAATAGGAATCACACGTTAAAAGGTAAGACCTCGTTAGTCCTTAGCTCGCACAAGTTTCTCAACTTCTGAGAGTTGTCGTTCGTATGGGGGCGACAGGTGATTATCGAAAAAACAAGGATTTCAAAATTTTTCAGACAATACTGGTCTGCTGAATCGACGGACATTTCAATTGACTGCGTGAGATATAATGAATAAACTTGAAGCTTCTTAGGACCTCTATTAGTTCCTTATAAGGTCTAATCAGTTCCTCGTGTAGAAATTGATGATTGTTTAATCAACGAATTAACGAAATTCAAATGATTTTTGAAGAAAATTACCAGAAGTTTGTCTTGAATCAGATTCCAAACAAAATTGTGGAAATATTTCTAAGTTGATTAACACTTAAGCAGCAGATATTGGTATTTCTCCCGGAGTAAGAACTATGTGTTCCTACGATTCCTTACAGATTATGATTAGTACATCTTATTGAATTGTAGTTAAAACATCCACCTGCTTCAGATTCAAAATATTTTTTGAATAAGTCTATTCGATTGCCATTAAATTGATTTTTTTCCATTCGAGTTTCGCAAGACACAGACAGTGCTGGTGTTTTCAAGGATAACCTACTACCAGATCTTTGCAATCTTCTTCTTTCTGGTAAGGTAATCAAATACATTCATCCAGTATTTTCTGGAGCTTCCTTATGCGCCCTTCGTAAATAAGACGGTGGTGTTATTCCTACAGAAATCGGATGTCCTTGCAAAAATAGAATCATCTGAAACCCTCTGAACGATCTTCAGAGGTAAATACTTTGGTTTCGGTACTCATGGCAACGAAAAGACGATGATCATTCATCAGGCATACATTTTGTTCAACATCTACAGGGTGCTTTTGCTGTTATATTTCAAAAATACCTTCAGCATGTTGAACAGAAGAAATATATGAAATTCATTCCAGATCTCCCATCATTTCATTATTCCTATCTGTTTTAAAATCTGAGGATCACTTGAATGTCTCTGAAACTGAAAGAGAAATTCAACAAAAATTTTCTTGGGGTCTTGCTTTATTGAATTCACCTAATTTATTGATTGTGAATCCAATCCAATTAGTGTTGTGTTGATGTTGATGTTATTTTCAAACGCCTTGATAAAAAAAACCCTCCTAGTATGACCACTGTCTTATATGACTGAAACTTATATGACTAAAACATCCCATATTGCTTTTTCTATATTGGAAAAATTGCCTGACTGTTCCAAAAATTATGTACAGTTTCGGATGTGCAGTCTAGAGATGAAATAATTTGATGATACATTGCACAATTGCATTTCCCAATACATTTTAGCTTCATTTGTAAGGCGAAAAATAGTCAAAATGCCTCGAATAGATAAGATCAAATACTGTTGAACATTTCAACATGATATACTCATTAACAAAATCAATTTAGGCTTCAATACGAATGAACTGCTGTTCTGTCTAATTCAACGTATTATCACGTACGAATACATAGGGAGGCTATTGAGATCTAAAAGCATCCCAACAATTTCAACAGAAAAAAAGAAGGTACAGAAAGGTACTACTTAGATTGAATTCATCCAATTCAATCAATCCACTCTGTAAAATCATAAATACAAGTGAATACGGAGCTCACCATTCAGTCGTTGCCAGAGATATGAATTTCGTCCTCGCAGTCAACGTATCGTGACTCCAGCCGGCCGTGAAAACCTATGTTTTTATATAGATATTCGTAGTAGTTACAAGGACTATCAGAAGGAATTCAACCACAGTCGCAAAAACATTATGCCATCTCAAAGAATCCTATATCCCGAATTTTCAAGGAAATTGAAGGATTTTTAGGACTCCCACATTGGATTTGAATCGCTGGGGTTTAAATCCATTTAGGAAAACGTTCTCAGGAAGTTTATTCCACATAAACTCATTTCTCCAGATGAAAGAGTTCTGAAACAGTGAAGTTCGAGGTGTACTGAATTGAACCTCAAAACGATGAGCAGCCACAGTCCGTTGCATATTTCTGATATGTATGGTGGAATCAAAAGTGTCAAGTCACTTGAATACCTCCCGTGAAAGTATCTATAGAAAAGTAACAAATCTTCAAGTTACTGTGATGTTCAAAGTTGCACGTGATGTTCGCGTCTCCACTCAGGCGGATGAATTTTTTTCTGGATGGAATCCAGCAACTTCAGGGTATGGTTGGGGGCAGAGCTCCATACATGAGAACAATACTTGAAAAAAGGTCTGATCTGAGCTGTATAAAGCATCAAAAGTTGCTAAGGTCAACCGAAAAAGATATTTTCAACTACACCAACCAGAAAACATAATAGAAAGTAATAGAACCGTACAAAGTTAAGTAAAGTAAGTTTATTGATTACGTTATATACTCAAATATGTTTGTAGCAAGTCATTTACAATTAAAATGAGTCATAAATATTGGAAAACACAAACATTTAAAAAAATTATCTAAAGTATTGTGTAGTCAGAAAAAATATCTACACAAAACTTGATCAACCTACAAATGAAAAAAGAAGAAGAAATAACATATTAACTAGTGTCAAAATTAGGTTGATTGTTTTCAAACTTACATTGACTGGGAACTTCAAACTCAAGAGGAAGACGATTATACAAATTATAGACCAGGGTATTTTTTTCAGATTTTGTTAAACGAAATCGTTCTGTTCGAACTGAATTGGCATTCCGTGTGTTACACCAGACTGTCTGTAACACTCTTTTCGACGTGCGTTTCACAGGCCAAGTTGACATCACGTAGGTGAATTATCAATAATTCTAAATTTATAGAATTAAAACGAAATGTGTCCTTTCGGCGTATTCTGATTGAATTTTGATGTGCATGAATTGCTCAAGGTAACTCACTTATTCATTTATTTATTTAAGACTCATTATCGTATCTTTCTGGATAGCTTCTCAAATTTTACATTATATTATGTGACTAATATTTTGAACATTGAAATAGATTTAGTAAGCTATCTTCTCTTTTGTAGACCTATAAATAAAAACGATATTTAATAAGTAGTAGCACCACTGCCCCAACTTATCACGAATCACATCGTAACATTTTAACCAATTCATACAAAATTTAAAAAAATATATACATGAACCCTTATTTTGAATACTTTTTCCATTGTTGAAAACTGTATGAAAATCCTTTCGGTAGTATTTATGTGTATCGCGTTTAGATAGACAAACAGAGAAACACGGCCAGAGAATTCAATTTATAATATATAGTGGAGAAATTTTTATCCCCCAAATGAAACCATATGCACAGTCGAATTCTGCAAATAGTACATCCTGTTTCCCACATAAATGTATTAACGTCAGACGGCAACAAAGAGCTTGCAAAGTTAATTGGATCAAGGAAGACCACACTACCATTTCAATGGGAGAGAACAATAAATTCTCGCTGCTAAGTACAGCCACATTAGGAACATGTTTCCGATTCTTCACTGGGACATAAACCTCAACATGTGAACAACGTCTAATGCTGGAATATTTTCAGTGATGGTTTTTATCATGGAGCTTCTCTTCTGATTGTTCATGTATTCACTTTCATAAATAAGATAGAATTTTAATGCGTTCATAAAGTTTTTCAGGAGTCTTCGTTTACTTCTCCACGGAAACCATTGACCCTCAAAAGATTCCTCAAATATTCAATAGTTTCTGGAATAGGGACTCTTGGAAACAACGAAGATACATCAACTAATACTAGTTACTCTTGTTATGAGAAAAGAATTGGAGTTATGTTGTTTCGGAAAAGTGTTTGTTTTGGATTTGTTCTACACCGGAGGTTCCAGTTTCACTTTTCAGATACGAGTGATTGAAAAAATGAACTCAAATAATGTTTTTTACGTAAACTAGAATAACACTATGGAAAGAGTCCACTATAATATAACCGATTGGCTCAGCCCCACATTAGTCCTGTGGTACCGTGTTGATTATTAATGAAACATTTGTTGTCACAAGTGAAAACGCATAATGGTTGAATGGAAGAGCAATTTCTGATACCTTACTCAAATGAAAAGATCAGAAACCGAATTCTGTTTTTCGGTAAAAATGTAGGAGAGATCATTCAAGAATTATCTGTATAATTCA
This sequence comes from Leptinotarsa decemlineata, assembly GCF_000500325.1. Classification (NCBI taxonomy): domain Eukaryota; kingdom Metazoa; phylum Arthropoda; class Insecta; order Coleoptera; family Chrysomelidae; genus Leptinotarsa; species Leptinotarsa decemlineata. The sequence continues at coordinate 46,113 of NW_019289820.1, forward strand.
TACCTACTACATCTTGTGCCACATTTTGTCAAAAAAATCAATTATTATTATTATACATATATTCACAGTAAAAACTAATATCAACTGCTCGCTACAACAACGTTTCTAAGTGATATTTTCATGATCTTCAACTGAAATCGGTGAGAACTATTAACATTTTTGGCAATTCAAAAAGTTTGGTGAAATTAAAAAAAAATTGCGATCGTTCCACGAACTCAAAATATTAGGCCCTTTACTACAGTAGTGATGACATATGGCGGCCAAAGACTCTACTTTTAGTCTAGCATCGATACGACGGCGTTATGTTACTGTGATCAACAGAACGTGTGCAGAGCGAGAGGGGACCGTAGAGCTAATTCCCTGACTTAACAATTTTGATGATGTTAACATGTATTATAATAAGACAGTTGTCTTGCATTTCGGAGCAAGATACCTTCTCTACAGTATCTCAGAACGGTGTCCTAATTTCTCATTAGTCGCACCCATTGATATGTGAAACCATGTGAATATACTCCACAAAAATATTCTCGACTGTAAATGGAAAAGATATTCCCACAGAAGAAAAAATGAAGTACATTTAGGAATATATTCCTGAGTATTGATCATCTGCTGATCAAATTACTTAGAATTTGAAAAAAAATTGGATTTCTATTAGGTTGAATATGTTCCAAAAAGATAGATAGAATAAAACTCTGTTCAAATACAAAAATACCAAAAACCTTTTGATTTGATTAGGATGAACCTGTGAAAGAGATTTAGTTTTTCAAGGAAATTTTCACAAAACCAGACAAATGCAAAAGAAGACAGAGTATACTCTGTGCCACAATGATGTATATTATGTGGTAAAATCCTCAGGAATATTTTCAATCACATGGATATAGGCAAGTGTTCATGGATTCCATGTATTCCAAAGGTGAACGCTCCCATACCTCTGTGGAGAAGAGAGAGAAATCGATTTTTGCCACGAGAAAACAATCTTAGATTATACTGGAGTAATGTTGAGAATCGGGTATAGGAACTGGTACAATGGTACAAGTTCTGTTACTCATTTTTATGCAGATAACCCGTTAATGATAAATGTTATTTTCTGTATATTCATCGATTTTCTTGAAGATACTGTTTGTGAAGTGATATTCCTCTTTCCTTTGATTTGAGTTGACAGCAATTTTCTAACTCACGGAGAAAATTCACAACGGAAATTGTGTTTCTGTTCCTATGAGATACTCTGTCCGGTGATTTATCAATATTGCTTTCGTTGATATTTATTTATCTTGAACATGTGTGGAAGATATTGATTTTTGCTTCCTGAAATGGAGCAGCAAATGGTATGATGTCGTGAAATAGCTATCCAAGTCGAACCTACAATCCCAAGTCCTTTGTATTTTCCTGAAGCATAAACGAAAGAGTTTGGCGTGTAACCAGAAAAATTCATTATTCCTTTCAGAGTATTTCTCACAGATGTATATATCAACATACATACCCGCCAAACTTGGAAATTTCGCTATAGCTCCAGCCAAGGTACCCTACGAGGACATCATTGTCTATGTCATATCAGGTATTCGTACTTTACCTAACGCATAGAAACATCGATGATTCTAATGGGGCGCAAAACCACCCAAGGCCAAGACGGGAACAAGAGGCGCTGAAAAATCCTAATACAGATTGGATTATCGCCGTCGTGATGAACGCCAAGGATTATACTGAAAAAATTGTCACCCTACTTGATCCAGGAACATATAAAAGACTCAGTCGGGACTCGATCTCTTGAATTTTACGAAAAACGAAGTTTCTTTTTCGAAAAAGGTCATACAAAAGCCCCAAGCCTTTCCGCCACGTCTATATGGCTTACCAAAAATCCATAAAGATAAGGGTTCACCAACTTATGATCTGGCCTAGTGCAGTCATTTATAAAAAATACAGAGTTAATTATCGGAACACTTCATCGAAATGAGTAAAAATATGAAGTTGGGTTCTGGAGACATACACATACTAGTGGGCTTCGACGTGGTTTCCTTATACACAATGGTTCCGATTAAGGACATGATACGGTTAATTAGCAAAGTATTCCCAGCATATTTAACCGCTCTCTTCGCTCATTGTTCAACTCATTTTCAGTGGGATGGTGTTTTTTACGAACAAACAGATGGTGCCGCAGTAGGCAGTTCATTGAGTCCGGCGGTGGCAAACTTTTTCATGGAAAATTTCGAACAACGGGCCAACGAGCAAGGTTGATGACACGTTCGTGGTATGGAAAGATGGTGAAGAGACACTAAACGAATTTTTATTATATCTAAACTCCCTCGACCCAAAAACCCAATTCACAATGTAACGAGAAACTCAAAGGTTGTTCTTGGATGTTCTTCTGAAAGTGTACAAGAAACCAACACATACAGACAGATACAGAGCGGGGTAATCAAAGCGTTGGTTGAGAGAGCACGATATACTCGTGACCTGAAAGTCTTTCTAAGGGACTCAAATACCTTAAAAGGCCTTCGAAGAATTCAAGCGGACCATGCAACCCATGAAAGAGAACGCCAAAGTATCCCCAGATATGCTTGTCAAGAAAATGGCTTTTCCTTTCCTATAGTGAAAATGTTACAAATTGAATTGAGAGAACACGACGTGAATCCAATATTTGAGCCAACAAAAACAGACGAAGTGTAAGGTCAGCTAAGGACCCCAGATAACGTTTAGCGACACCGGGGTATACGGTATACCGTAGATTCCTTGTAGATGTGAGCCGGTCTACTTCGGAACCACGAAAAGAAGTGTAGGTATCGGTTCCTCTGAATACAAGAGAAATTGTCGAGTCGGACAAAACGACAAATTAGCTGTAGCCGAACATGCTCTCAATGAAAAAGGCACTAACATACTTTCATTCGAAGATACAGTAATATCCGATAGATAGATAGAGTACTATCCAAGAGTATATAGAGAGGCAATAGAAATTAAAAAACGCAGGGACGAATGCAATAAAAAAAAACATGAGCAGTAATAAAATCTGGCTACCTGTATTTCAAGGTTCACAAACATGGTCAGGTTATCCAACTGAGAGAAACCCAGCCCACTGATAATAATATAACACCAAAGTCGAATACCAGCATCGTGGTTACCGCGCCCCGAACGGGAACAGCAGCTCGAGCACCACCTCAAACACTACGATCGTTACCACATTGCCTTCGATAATGTCTACCGCAGAAGTAGACGAAACATCAGGCATGCAAACCTAAAGACCACGGCCAAAAAATTCGGAAAATAGATTTCACACAGATATCTCCGCCCGTTAAAGTTTACATTCTTTGATTTCAACGTATTATAACTGACATATGTTTTCGGAATACTTATTTCATCATAAAAAACAATTATTTTGTCTGCCAGGGACTGTATTATCACAATATCAATTTGAAGAAACACTCTTGTACAATGATATGGTTATTTCCACAATTTTTTGTGCACTTTTGTATTCTGCGGCTGCCAGAAATTAATTCCGCGTTCATTCAGAACAGCACTTCGGATATGAGATGTCTTTGGTCACACTAATTGGGACGCATTCGCTCTTTTCAAACGTTGTTGTGTATGGATTCAGCGTGCTTCGTTATTTTAAAACCGACGCGATGCTAGACCGGAACAAACACAAAATCAGTGTTTTTTCATATCCACAATTATGCGACTCATTGCCGAGTCCTGGATGACAATCAAAAATTTTCTTGCTCGGTAAATCTCGCATTGTATAAATGGAATTGTTCGGTATGTTTTCCATTTTTCTGATATGATATTTGCTACGCGAATACATCTACAATGTGATCATTATTACTTTTTTCAATATTTCTTATACTCAGTCACATACAGGTTTCTTGAGAAGTCTGAACTGATGCACACATACATGAGATTTCAGATAGGCATCAAATTGGCTGAAAATATCTGATCAAAAATGCGTACGAACATTGTATACTCTTCTGAAAACAATATACAGATCACTTTAGTTGAATAGAAATGAGAATATACGATGGAAATTTCTTGTTCAAGTACACAATGTCATCACATAAATACTAATTGTTTACTCAGTTTTATTATTACATTTTTTTTAATTTTGCTTAACTTCATGGTCAGCCAATCAACGGCAACATGATTTTCATTATTGTAGAAGTGATCCTTTTGAAATTATTGAAAAGGATCCTAGTAAGCAGCCCACCTTGATGGTTCGTACTGGAACCTCTGGCGTGAAATGAATACAATTTCCCAACACCAGAAGTCAAGTCAAATACGTTTATTTATGTCTTTTTGTTTGTTCTATAGTTTAACATATTCACATTCTTTGGTGCCCTGCTTCAGGCTAGTTCCTCTTCAGGGGCTGTGTTGATTTATGAATTTACTTTTACAAAACGAATAAAGTAATTGGGTTAGTGTTATCTCAATCTAAGTAGGTGGTTATTGTGGTGTCGCTGCTTGTTTGTCCTGTGTTGTTTGGAGCAATTTGTCCTCTTCAGTTCCTTGTATTTGTCTTCTCAATAGGTTGTCCTATGTTGTTTGGGTCCATGGGTCTTCTTTCATTCCTGTGTTGGTCTTCTTGGTGGGTATTCGTGTGTTGTCTCTAATTCTGGTGTTCTTGGTAGGTTGTTTGTCTCGTCCAGGATGTCTTGGAATCTCTCCGGGATATCCTCCAGGGCTCCTAGTAGCCTGGCTGGAGGAAATGGGCGTTTTTTCCTTGGGATCCTCCACATGCCCCCGCGGGGCCTCCAGGGCGTGGCCAGTGTTTCTTTTGCTGCGGTGTTGTTGCTTCTTATGGTTCTGCTGGTGTATTTTCCTCGGAATTTCTGAAATCTAATGTTTATTGGGGTGAGTTTTATTGTTTTGTATAGTTCATTGGAAGGAAATCGGTAGGGAAGGTTGTATATGTTTCGGAGTATTCGCCATTCAATGGCTTGTGGGCGGTTTGTTAGACGTGTTGGTATTGTGCTGTAGATCATAGCTTTATAGTCCATGATCGGTCGTATGTATGTTTTATATGTGTATAGGGGTGTTTTGCTATTACACCTCCCAAACTTTCCCCTCAAGACTTTTAGGAGGTTTGTTCTTTTTCTGACTCTGTCTAGGATGTCTCTGAGGTCGGTTTCCCAGTTGAGGGTTCTCGTGAAGGTCACCCCCCAAGTTGGTCACCGAGTCTTGGAGCTGGAGGTTTTCTCCTACGAGCCTGAGGTTCAGGTTGTCGGTGCTAAGCCGGGATCTGTTAGTGGTATTTGGGTGTCTGAAAAGGATTGTCTGGGTTTTTGTAGGGTTGATTTGGATGTGCCACTTATTGCACCAGTGTGAAAAGTGGTTTATCATGTCCTGTGTTTGTAGTTTTTTGGTGTTGGATGCGGAGCAGTATAGTATGGTATCGTCGGCGTATTGGAGTATTTTTTGGGTTATGGGGGCCTCGTGGACGTATATTAGGAATAGGATGGGGGTCAGTATGGAGCCCTGTGGGACTCCGGCTTTGGGGGTGAATGGGTTGGAGAGTGTGTTGTGGATTTTGACTTGTATTTGTCTATTAGTGAGGTATGAAACTATTATCCTGATGAAGTGGAGTGGGACACCACCAGAACAAAAATTATGGTTTATATGCTACTACCTGTTAGTGTTACCTAACTACACCAGTTAGTATTACCCAACTACTACCTGTTATTGATCCTATGCCAAACTACCAGGTTTTGTAATACCTCTAATTTTGATTAGTGTTAGTGATTGTTAGTGATTATCTCTGATATTTATCTGTTTTTTGTATAGAATTATTACGTATGAGATCAAACGAAAGGCTTTTCAAATAGAACCTTTGTCGCTATTCATAGAATTCATTCCGCATTTTTCGATTTCCAAGCTTTCAAAAGCATCCAGTACCTGTTGTCATGTACCTGTCTCAACAATTTCGAACATTTCTCACTTATTCTATGGTCATTCACTATGGCATAATGAGCGACACTAGATTTCTCCGGTCCATGAAACCGAACATGCGAAACATGTTCCTTGTAACGAGCTAATATAGTCCGTTTGGTCTGACCAACATATTTCTCATCACAATTCATGCAACCATTTCATAAATATGTGTTGTCAGATCACAATTTTTTCTACTGTCGCAAGTGTCTGGAAAATAGTTCAGCTTGATGAACCTACGAGTATTACGCATTGCCTTCCATTTTCATGCCACCCATTTCAACGATATCGTTTTTTGCGTAGGTCCTTCGTTGGATGTTTGTTATATTATTTGTCTTTGTCTCTCAGTTGTAATGTCTGCAGCCGAGTTTATACGGCCTTGTCTTATTCAGGTGTCCTCTGAATTTGCAGTGAGTATTCCGTTGATTATTCAGAGGATTCTTCCACAATGTTGAAGCAGTAACATCAACATGAACATTGACATCAACATCATGTGTGATAATGAGGTGGTCGATGCTTCAACCCGTGAAGGTGCATCCAAGGCCATGAAAGGTCCAGAACCATTATGTGGGCTGGCAAAGACGATCATTGAGGTATCTATCAATTCGTGGGTGCAATTTGAATCGCTAAAGCGGTGGAACAAGCATCCAGGAATGAGGCAGGCAAAAAAATTCATAATGGTGCTCTCGCCCAAATTCACGAAAGACGTGCTGCAACCACAATGCAAGGTTGATAGAGTGGTGAGGGGTTCACTAACTGAGCATTGTCGGAACATAAAACATATGAGAAATCACAATACATGTGGTGGGTGAATGCGAATCGTTATCAAGGCTGATGCGGGAATGAGAAACCAGAGGCTCTAAGCTCAATAAAGGAGCCAATAAGAAAACTTCGGTATCTCATTAAAGGGATCAAGCTAGATAAAGAGCTCCGGTAACCAGCCGCATGCCAGACCGCATGCCAGCTCCTCTATCAATCTAATCAAAGGGTAGATGTCATTACTTAATTCGGCTATTATGATTATTCCCTACCAGCCAGTTTCTCTGATTGAGCCGCTGGTGTACAACAAGCATGTTTAATTTTTCGTAACAACGAGCTTTTGTAGACTCCTTGAGTTTCGATCATTACATCGAGAAGAACCGTTCTCGCAGCCGGTGGGTTGCTTCTTTGATGGGAACATCAAATGATGAATGAATGAGTTTTTGGAGCTTACGAGCTCCGTTCTATATGGATTTCAAAAAAGCAAACTTTCATTCGCTTTGACAAGAGCACTTTCAGTACCCTTTGTACTCATCTCAGTAGTGAGATGGGTTCAACAGGTGAACTATTACCTCTCACAAACACAATTTTGATCAATGCGGATACATGAAAAACTCACGGACAGGTTTCGTTATCCAGGACTGTAGTATTGATCATATGACTATATATAACATATTTCTGCTAGAAAGAATTCGTTAGTACATAATCTGATGAGAAATGTCAAATTATTTCATAGATTTTTGAAAATTTTGATCTTGCCCACCTTCACCAGAATGTATTTATTAGTTTTGTTGACGGAAACGAAAAATCTATCATTTGGCACCGTTGCTGTCATACCGTGTACTGTGGAATTTGAATAGGGTGTCTAACGACCAACCAAAGTGAGTCTACTTGGATGAATCATTAAATTAATATTCGATTTTAATTGTTCATGTACCCGAAAGCGTTATTACAATCGATATCCACAAAGCCAATAAACACTGTAAATTGATTTTGTACTTCCTGCCGATACTTGAGAAAGACACATCGAGTCGCTCGCGAGTTTATAATTCAATTAGAACTTATCAACCCTGATTGCATTATTTGATCTTGTAATTAAATCTATACAGGTTGAATAAATTTGCCACCAAATACACCCTGTTCAACTACTCACAATAATGAGTCTGAGACGTATGTTCAGTGTCGCTGTATTTTATAACAACTGTTTCCGCAGATTCGCTATAAGCGAATATTATCTGAAATATACTTCACAGGAACAACTCCTTGGAAAAATTGGAATTTTAATGTCTCTGATAGTTTATGCCATTTCCTCTGTCTCAGTTTGTACTTCCATTGTCTAATATAATATAAATTGATTTGATAATCCTGAAAAAATCAAAAAGATTAACCGAAAATAACAATTTTATTAAACAAAAAACTGAAATTACAAGGAAATAACATACAACAACAACCAAACAAATAAAAATTGAAATAATAATAAAAGCTGAAAAAACTGAAAAATTAAAAATATTATTAACAAAAAATGAAAAAATGAAAATTAAAAGATTTCAAACCAAGTTATGTCACAACGTTTCGATTGTTAGTATCCACAATCGTCTTCGGGTGATAACTGGACTTATTCCTCCGAGATCTGACTCTTTATAGGTCATTCGAGTGCTTTCACCTATCCCCTCTTCACTCTTTCGGCTTCATTGGTTTTGGCGGGAGATGACCGTTTGGCGGGAGTTGGTCGTTTTTCGCTTGATTAAAGGTTTCCATATGTTACGTATCTCTCTAGCTTGACTAAATGCGTTGTTGGACAACATATACGCGGCTTCTTTGAATTTTCTCCTAAATCAGTGTTCCTCTTTGTGAATGATTTCAGCTTGAGCCCACTTGATGTTATGTTGATGAGTCCAAACATGCTCTGCTATTCCGTATTTGCTGGTTTCTCCTCGCTGTGTGTGTTTCTTGTGCTCAGCAATGCGAACTTTCAATGGCCTCTTTGTTTCAATTATTGGAATCACAGTCCGCGTTTGGTGGCCTGGCTTCCGTGAGGCTGCTACGGACAGTGTTCCCAGATCTGAAGTAGGTCCTGATGTTATACTTGGACCCAATCCGTCTCATCCTTTCCGATAATCCTCTGATGTAGGGAAGTACAAATACTGGTTGTGGCGGTTTCTCTTCCTGGTGGAGTTCTTGCTGTCTTCTAGCTAAGGCCTGTTCCACCATCACTTTGGAGTAACCATTCCGATGAAGGTCATTCTTTATGATGCCTAGTTCCTTTTCGAGACCTTCCTTTGTATTACAGAGCCCAAAAGCACGGTCTAGTAGAGTCTTGATGATTCCTCTCTCAGTCGATTGATGGTGGTTGGATTTCTGGTTCAGATACTGTCCTGTGTGAGTGGGTTTTCGATATACAGATGTTTCCCATTTAGTGTCGGTCCTCTTAACCAATACGTCTAAGAAAGGCAATTCGTTGTGGAAAATAAAAAAAAATAGAAAAGTCGTTGAAACACTTTGTATATTATCCAGGGATACAAACGGCAAAATATAATTTTGCAAAAAATAATGTTATCTGTTATTGTGCCTGTCCGATTAGTTGGTTGGTTGGGTATACGTCCTCCTGAGGTGTCAAAAAGTTGATAAGAAAAACTTTTTTCTTTCCTGTCTGAATGATTCGTCGAATAGTGGGCTATAATTTTTGTGTTTTCAAGTAACAAAGTTTTTGGCTCACAACTCTTTCATCTTTATACGAAGAAACGTGGGAATCATCCGAAGAAAGAAAGAAAGCAATCAGTTTCAAACAGTTAACTGTATAAGATGTGTAGTTATGCAAAGAAGTTACTTTCAGATAGAAACTGGAAGAGAAAAACCCTCTCGAAACAACTACTTTTATATGCACAATCATACAAAAAAAACCTTTTCTCAATTCAGTTTGTATTATGGAATTGAATCAGATATCATTCACAGGATTGCTACACAATATAGTGAATGAAAGAGATGAAATTTCACCCACATGGAACACTGTCATACCCATTGGTCGACATCCAATGTTTCGGAATTAGACACTTGTCTTATTACCTTTTCAGCACCAATCTGGGTAATATAACAAAATGAAACACTCAACTCATTGCAATCGGTATAACATTATAGGATGAAAGAACTAAATTCATTCGCAAAATCACGACTTCATGTCACGAATAGTTTGAATATACTCATGTCATTGATGCCAGTAGCTTAGACATGACATTCGCTTAGATAGATAGATTTATTTGACAATTCACAGTTAAATGTTTATTGGAAGTCAGTAAAAATATTATGTATAAACATGAGCTGCAAATATCTGATAAAATAAAATTAAAATCATATTCGGTATGTTTTCCAGGAGAATGGTGATTTTGTTTTTGAAGAATCTTCGTTTGAGCACCTTGAACGAATTAGGGAGATAGTTATAAAGATTGATATTCAATGCATTTTTAATGGAACTTGTGAGTTCGTATCGAGGCTATATGAACAGATCTGCATTTCTTGTACCATGAGAATGAATATCCTAATGTTGCGAATGAATTCATTGATTTTTATGGATTTCAAGTAATTGACTATATATAAACACCGTTGGTAGAGGCAGTATACCCATTTTTTGAAAAACGGCTTACAGTGATCTCTATAATTTACATTCATCAATATTCTGACTGCTTTTTCTGAAGTCTGAAGATGTTCATGCCAAAATCTATATGTGAGTGGAACAAGGCAAAATATGCACTTCTCAGGGCGTCAAAAGAGAATACTCTATTAAGCTGTCGAAAAGCAAATATACTCTTACACAGCTTCTTACTCAATTCATACCATGATAGAGAGAGTTGTGTCATCTGCGAAAAGTACACAATTAAACTATATTTATTTTTCATTTTTGAGTTTCGTATGCTATTAAAGCGTGTTTTTTAGTCTTTTCAAGTATATTTATTTTATCTGAACTTGGGATCAATCAGCCGTATATTGTTTATTTTCTGGAAATCAGAAAATCAGCTACCAAGCTCAAGGACGGCAGCAGGCGCGCAAAGAAGGGTTACAATTAAGGCAGCAGGCACGCGTGTTAATGAAAAAAAAACTTTTTCCATATGAAGAAATACATGTAAAGTGAGTTCGAATTATATCAAGGAGGTTACGTACAGCGCCATCTGCCCGCGAATAGATCAAGCAATAACGTCGATATATTGAGGAGGTTATGTAAAGCGCCATCTGCCCGCGAATAGATCAAGCAATAATATCGATAGTTTTGTCAAATACAGATTCCGAGCTTGAGAGTTACAAACAGACAAACAAACATGCATACATACAGGTGAATCTAAATAAAAGAGTGTTAATAAAAACATGCATACATAAAGGTGAAGCTAATAAAAGCGTGTTGAGAAAAATATTTTTTTCAAATGAAGAAATACATGTAAAGTGAGTTCGAATTATATCAAGGAGGTTACGTACAGCGCCATCTGCCCACGAATAGATCAAGCAATAATGTTGATAATTCTGTCAATTACAGATCCCGAGCTTGAGAGTTACAAACATACATACATACATACAGGTGAAGCTAATAAAAGCGTGTTGAAAAATAGCAATGGCCCCTCAAAACGGATCTCTGCGCTACACTATACTTGATACTCTTATATTCAGAAATGTCTCCATCCACACACACAGACTGGGTTCTGTTACATAAGTATGACTGAATTAAACTGAGTCGTAGCCCCTTCACTCCATAAAACTCCAACTTTTTGAAAAGGCCATCATGCGAGACGCAGTCGAATGCTTTAGAGAGATCACATGTTCACCTTTCTCTAGACCCTCGATGACTAGATTCACAGTTTTTCGAATTGCATCTGTTGTTGATCTACCCGCTATGAATCCGTATTGATGTTCACTCAATAATTTATTTTCAATAAAAAAGTTCATTTGAAAGATTTTTCCCAAAACGGGAATGATTGATTGAATAGAACTGGCGATACTTGATAAAATCCATAGTGAAACTAATTTATACAGTTTATTATATGATTTTCACTAGAAAGGGTTTTACAAAAACCGCGACACGTGTTTCGCTGTACAATAGCTTCCTCAACCGTAAAGTTTACCCACGTCAACCCAACCGGCTACCGAGAATATATCCCAGACATCTGCTACATTTTCTTGTCTAACCTGCTTGTCTGAATTTATTTCTTGTGATTCAGATACAATTAAAGAAACAAGGCGGATTTCTTATAATTAGCGTTTGGAAAAAATTGCTTGGATTATTGTCACTTCCACACTTTCGGTGAGCTGCGATCAAAACTTTGAATATTAAATAATATTAGAGGTCAAGTGATACCTCTCATTGTATTTTCATTGCTACATGATTTTCAAATTTGATGCAGCAGATATCTAAAAATAATTTTATAAGTCAATGACTAGTCAACATGAAGAACATTACTATTCATCAACTTACAATCGAAATTCTTGCACTGCTATTTTTGTGATAACAGCTGATAACAGCTTCTAATTTTGACTTCGCAAAAGAAATGGAGATCCTGAAGATATATCACAATCAAATGTTCGCTTACTAACTTTATACTTTATCGAGTTTTCAAAGTGGAATCTACTCCAATTATTGAAGAAGGTAAAATACGGCGATACATAATAATTTTGCCAAACAGCACCGACTTGCACAAATATTTAGATTTAGGTTCTACTAATACAGAATATATCAATGGAAAATTTATATTAATACCTCCAGTCCGACGCCTCTTAATATTATCTTAAACGTAATATCAGGAAAAACATCGAGCAGTTCTTTTGGCGGTATTTTCGCATTCTTTGTCGGTTCATTGTCGCATATCCCTATTTTAATGGCTCGTTAGCGGCGTCCTCAAGGGATATAGAGGGTAGACATATCTCAATGTATGTTTATCCATACTGGCCTATTTTCAGAGGTTAAAATTCTGAATGTAGGTTTGTTTTATATTGTAGATATGCAATAAAAAAGAATTTTTAAATATTCCTACTAGGGCGCAAGCCGTGGGGGAAGAACGCGCGTCCATAAAACAAAATTTTTTTTTTCATCACTGTTTCTCCATATCGGTGTACTTTCGGAGGCTGACATTTTGTATGAAGGTTCATTGTATACATATTACAGATGTGCGATTAAAAAAGATTTTGAAATATTCCAAGTAAGAGTTTATAAAATTATCTTTAATATATCATTTATCTCATCTGTTCATGATGTGATCAATAAGGCCTCTCACAGCATGTAATTTGAATGAATATTCTTGACGATATTACAGGTTCAAAATGTAGGGACATAGTGGTTGCGGCCGTACTAGGCCAGTTATATGTCGCTCTGTCAAGAGTAACCTACAAGAAAGCTGTGAACGTTGTACATGAATATATTCTGTAGTATATTCAGTATCAGCATTGCAATCGTGTGGAGCTGGGGTATTTCGCTATTGATATTTATATTGGAACATTGATGAATACACACGAACACACATTGTGTTATAGCTCATCAAGAGGTTGTTCATTTCATTATGTCATATTGATGAAAATTGTTTTCAACTTTGTATTGAACATTTTCAATCAAACGTGCAGATTCATTTCAAACTTTGTACACTTATCAAGAATCGGTGACAATACAATAATTTCTTGAGTTCACCTCATTATCCTGATCAGGATTGCCAGGATTAAATAATTTCCTGACACAGTTTCTGTGTGAGAGCAAGTGAGATAACCACATTGTCTGCGGATTCGTATATTTTTTAAATGGAAACAAATGGGCATGAAATAGCAAGCCAAACTAAAAAGTGAAGAACAAATAATAATTTGAAGAACTGAAAAAATGTGCTCTGGAAAATAAAAAATAATTCGAAACTAATTTAAGATTTTGTTCAACAACAGCTGTTGTTATTTTGTATTTCACTTCACTTCACTTAAAGTTCTTGGCCTTTGCTTCCAATAGGCGCATTTAGCCAGCTCGATTCGAGGGGGCGCAGCTGTCTTGCACGCCGCAATGCTGTCACCCCTTTTTTTTTTCTAACTTTTTTCTATTATTGTATAAAAAACACTCAAAAAGTTTTTAGAGACTTCCAAATTTTTTCAGATTCAACACATTAAATTGTTAAAATCCTGTCTCCACGTGGACATCCGGTCCACCCCGGCCTCCAACCGGCGTGAATGGGGACAGGAGTTATATAATCCACTATAACACTCCCACGTGGACATCCGGTCCACCCCGGCCTCCAACCGGCGTGAATGGGGACAGGAGTTATATAATCCACTATAACACTCCCACGTGGACATCCGGTCCACCCCGGCCTCCAACCGGCGTGAATGGGAGTGCTGTTTCTTTACAATACTTATAAACGTTCACAAATAACTTTGAAATTAATGCTAGCACGTTCTATGACGGCAGACATACACAACACAAACTGAGCTTCGTCCCCAACAATGGCGTCCGCGTGCCTTCTTTGTGGACGGTCGCTGTCAACACATCTGTCCACCACCACATCAGGAACGAAACTCCTGATTTTGTATTTAGACAACTTTCATGAGTAATAATAATTTAGGCAGAACTCTTTTTGATGCAAAACCCAAACAAGATAGAATGAAAAAATCAGGTATGAATAGAATAGAGTGTGGCGAATGCCCTGCAGTGTTTACAGGCCAATCCGGTAGAAATTTTGACGTAAGGCTCCGTGAACACGTCTGTTTGGACAAAAAATCTACACTGTATGAACATCTTCAAAAATCGAAACACAAAGTAAGTAAAGAGAACCACCAAATCCTACACATATGTAATAAAGGGAAAAAATGAATTTGTTAGAAGCCATGGAAATTAACAGATCAATTTATGTTTGTTAATTTATGATTTATGTTTATGCCGATTTATATTGCTCTCCTTGAATTCATAAGTTTAACAAACCCTATAATCTTCAGTGTTGAATTTTAAAGTTGGCACCCTGGTTCGTTCAACTACATGTCCGTCCATCTTACCTTAAAACTCTCGATATAACCGAGTTTTCAAATTTCACATTTCAGTTTCATACTTGATAATGGGGTTAAACCCGAAACCGGTCATATAAATATAATAAACTAGTGGTAATTAGACAAAAGTGTTTTTATTCATTTCATTAAACTGATCATGAAATACCACAAAACAAACAAGTCATCAATCACACATATTGGACTTATTCTGATTTCAGACTTATTCAAAGTCATTATTTACATTATTTACATTGAGTTAGTTTTAAATTTTTTAGTTTTTGTAGCTCATAAAGCGTGTTTTTTTGATTTTTCGAACATTTATTCATTTGTTTGTAATAATACTTAATGAAACATTACTTTTCTAACTTTTCAAATTACAAATGTTCATTGTTAAAAAATATCCATTTTCATCAGCTCAATGAAAATGATCTGATAATGTTTCCCTAGCGGTTTCAATTATGAAAAAATGTATTTATGATATTCCATAACAAACGCACCATTTTCTCTTCTAATTTTTCACTTGTTCAGTTTACCGGTATTTCGACCAAGATTTCTCAAAATTATTACTTGACGGTATGCCGTATGCCTAACAATATGCTCCGACTACTTTTGAAGTTTAAGGGATGATTACAAGAAAATTTGTATAATTCGCATTGACTGACTAATTCAAGAAGACGGGTCTGTTAGCAAAGTAATGAAGTTTCAAAAAAGATATATGAGACAGTAGGCTCTTACATCAAGCTGCCGGCAAACTTTGCAGGTTCCAGAAACTTCTAGCCGTCGCACTAATCTCGATACTCAGGATTATATTGCATCACAACCATGGATTCACTGCAGGTTGATTTTTTTATACAGTTATTTGAGTTTGTATTACTTACTGAAATCTAGGCCAGGAATTGAAAGTATTTGAGTGAAATCAAATTATTTTGGATTTGAATAATATAGTTTACTGTTTTTCAATTACAAAACCGCGACACGTGTTTCACTACACGAAAGTTTCCTCACGCAGAAGTGATAAATTGCTGATAATTTAAAAACATTTCATACCCAAGAAACTTATTGTCCAATCAGCTGAATCAGTACCGGGCAGACGGTCCTCAATTGAAGACAAAATGTGAATAACCAAGAAAAGTACTAGTCAAAAATAACTAGATGGATAGATAAGTATTATTCTGATCATCCCCATATTGATTTCAATTCACGAGCCACCGGTAGACAGCTGTTTCAGCCTGTTAGGCATCGTCAGTACCGGGAAGGTGGTCCTCAATTGAAGACAAAATATGAATAACCGAGAAAAGTAATGAAAGTACTAGATGAAAATAACTGCGTAAACGCAAGCGAGACATAAGTGGAACCACCTATTGGTATGGCACCTAAGTCAACATGTTAAGTTTTCATGTCAGTGTTGGTGGTTTGACCAATCAACCGACAACTGCGTTAGCAGTTGCCATCGGAAAACAAATCCATCGGAAAACAAATCCACATGAATCTAGAAATGATATGAAATAGAGGAAGTCGAGCTGCTGGAAAATAATTTCATGAAAATCAAAAGATAAATGGGCAAGTACTATTCCGATCATTCCCATATTGATTTCAATTCAAGACATCTGCTTCAGCCTGTTGCACATCGTCCAGCTTGGGTGTCACACCAGTAGGTGGTTCCACTTATGTATCTTTTGCGTTCACGCAGTTAATTTGAATATTTTTTTGGTTATTTACATTTTGTCTTCAAGTGAGGACCCCCCGCCCGGTACTGACGATGCCGGTACTACCGATGGCTCTTAAATTGAACTTCTGAATGTTATATGCGAGCGCTTTTGATATCAGACTGTGCCATTATCTTCATGGCTCCACTCAAACTGAACGTTTTATCTTCTTGTTTGTTCTTTTATACAGTTAGAACGCCTTAGTCCCCTCCTTTTATCCGGATGTCTCTTTAAATTTGCGTGTACTTGGGTTACATCAGGTAATATCCTTTGTGTTGGTGTTTCTCTAAGTTCATTGTTTCTAGAAATGTGTATTGTTTAGTGAAGTATATTGAAAGTAAGGACTTATTGTGTTTTGATTTGTATTTGTTCCTCGATAAGTGAATTATGACTTTTGAATTTATGGATGTTTTGGTGTTCGCAGATGATCATACAGTTTCCTTCATTGACTTGTTTTATGAGTTTGATGTTTTCTGGTGGAGGAAAGATATGTTTGTTTTGTATGGCGTGTGTTGCGACGTTTGATTTATATGTTATTGGGTTTGTGTATGCTTTTTTGTGCTTGTCATACCATTGGATCAGTTTTTTCTTGGTTTGGCCGATATAAAATTTGTTGCAGTCCGAGCATTGTATGCTGTACACTACGTTCAGGTTTTTATCTTCTTCTTTTTCATAGCTGTTTATTTTTTGTGTTATTTTCGTGTTTGGCGCTTGTATGTGATGTTGATGTTCAGGGGTTTGAAGATTTTTTGTTAGTTTTTTGGTTTGGTGACCTACGTATGTCAATGCAGTCCATCTTTGTTTTGTTTTATCTGGTGAAGTAGTTTGATCCTTGTTCTGTATTTTTTGTTTGATTCTATTTTCTGATTTATCTATTGTCGTTTGGATGTATCCGTTCTCGTTTGCTATTTGCTATTTCCTTTCCTTGTTCCGGGATTCATTGCAAACTGGTATCCTTAGCATTCTGTTTATGAATGCGTTATAGGCAGTCATTTTGTGTGATGGTGCGTAGTTCGAATTTGCGGATATGGTGGAGCTTGTTTGTGTAGGTTTCCTGTATATTGCCATTTGATATTTTGTTTTGTAGTGGTTGTATCCGATAGTTATGTCCAGGTAGTTGAGTTTCGAATCGTTTTCTTTCTCTATGCTAAAAATCAGTTTTTGATTCATTTCGTTAATTTCCTTTGTTATTTGTTCTATTCTTATTCCTTTGTTTTGTGATCTGTCAACGTATCTGAACCATTCTCCTTTTTCATTGTGTGTTTTAATTATTATCAAGATTTTCTCATCTATGTATGGTTTGCAGGTATATTTTGGATATGATGCTAGATAGTGGGGATACCATCGCTAGTCCATCTGTTTGTTTATAAATTTTCCTTCGGATTCGAAATAGTTTTGGTTGAGTATTGTAATCAGGGTTAATCTGGTTAATGTAGATCCTGTTTATGTTTTGGTGTTTTAGTTTCTCTTATATGATTTTTATACTCTCGTTGAGAGTATATGTTGGAGTACCTACATGTTTTTTATGTCGAATGAGAATATTTTTGTGTTCGTGCTCACGTTTGTCATTGAGATTTTGTCTGTGAGTTCCATTGAATTCTTGATGCTGTGATTGTTTTTCCCGTTGATTTCGTTTTTTAGTTCATCTGCTTTGAGTTTTGAAGATTTGTATGAAGATGCTTTGGTGAAATTGATAACTGGTCTTATAGGGTTATTTTTCTCATGTATCTTCATCTGTGCGTTGAGTTTTGGTGGTCTTGGGTTGTTGACTGTGTATCTGTTCGATGTTTTGTTGTTGAAGATCTGGTTGTTGGATGTGTATTGTTTTGTGGAGTATATTGAATATTAGGTCTTGTTGTGTTTTGATATGTATTTGTTCCTCGATAAGTGAATTATGGCTTTTGAACATACATGATATGCTCAGTTTTCCCATCGAAAAAAATGAAATTTTGATGACAGGCACATTTTCTGATTGATGGTTAATTTTCGATAAAAGATTCGGAATTATTTAAATACCTGGGATTAACTATAGATCGACATTCTAGGTGAAAAAGTTACTCATACCCTCTATAGCTCTGTAGATTTTTGATTCCGTTTTTAGGTTTCGAAGATACGAAAATAATATATCATTCACTCAATGAATCTAGGATCATGTACGGAATAGTAGCATGGGATGAAGTTTCAAATATTCACTGAAGATCCTGGCAGTGATGCAGTAAAAACTCTCAGAATGAAGCTTGAGAAAGATTGTTTTTTTTGTTCTGATGATCTTGACGAGGAATCTCAGTGATTTGATATGACATAGATATTTTTCCTAGCCAAAGTTAGTGTTCAGTATAAGACCTGTTACAACTTGTCGATCATGAATATGATACAAGAAATGAAGCTGATAATCAGGTGAGAACAACATTATCCAAAAAACGCAGGGACAAAAAATTAGAAATTTCTTTCACTTAGGTTGTACAATAGCTTCCTGAAGGAATGAAAATGTAGTTTCTTTAACAGGAAATATAAACAATTAGTAAGAATACGGGACAAAAAAAAAAGATAATGAATATGTATGAATGTGAAGTAATATGTGTTTGTATTGAAATGTAGATCATATTTGATGTGTACATATGTATAAATTTGTTTTTTGGTAACATAACTCGCTTGATACGTCGTAATCGAACATTTTCATTGATACGGTGATGAAATTTCTTACTTAAAATGATTTTTCCAGGATTGTAGTGTGTTTATTTCTGAATTGATTCACATAGATAAACTCAATATTATCAATATTATATCAATATTAACATTCGACTCGGAGTAACATACAGATCTACATATATATAAATGTAAATAATAAAGTTTGAATAATACGTACAGATACAGCTTCCAGTCAATGTATCGAACTGCACAACAAAAATTGCGTTTAATATTACTCTGTTTGAACTATGCAAATTGTTCGAACACGATTGAAAGACTATGTACCATCAATGAATCAATGTGCATATAACAGACTGTTGTTCCAAAATCTACACCTTGAATATCGACAGAGAAGTCAGGCTTAATCGAGTTGGTTCGATCTCAAATTATCATCATTATTAAACAAGTCGGGCGATAATAGCGGCCGTAGTATAACATCGTGTTCAATATACACCATAATAGTGTGAATACGTTTACTACATCAGAAACCTTTCAAGTAACTCAAACGTTTCACATTGTGATAGCAAAATCAATCAATCTTTCATCAGCGTGTTATACAACAGATCAGGTCAATTACCTACTTTTCCTCACATTTACAAACATGGCCGATGATGTTATCGATAGAATATATAGCGTACCAAAAAATGTATACAGCCATATGTTCATGCACAAATCAGTATTATGGTTTACGAACCGAAAAACACATTTCACGTAATATATAGTTCAAAACGATTCTGACGTCATAATATGTTTGTCTGAAATATGGTTACCACCTGTTATTTGAATTCATGAATTGTCAGTGATCAATAGATATATAAAAATATATTTATTTGACTATGTATGGTATACGTGATATGGCTCATTGTATTTTCNTCTGACGTATATCCAATATTGAAGCAGGTTCAGCTTCGTACACCTTTTGCTACAAATAGCCCCATACAAAAATCCAAAGGTGTCCCATCTGGCGAGCGGGCTGGTCATTCTGTAGTGCATCGAAGGCCAATCCAACGACCGGAGAAAGTAGTATCTAAATAGTTTCTTACTTGTCTGGAGTAATGTGGTGGTGCTCCATCTTGTTGGAATACAATATCCATATCGAATTCATTAGGATTCACTTCGACGATTTCAGTGATGAGAGGGTCAACAGAAGTTTCCAGCATATTCAAATACAGTTCCCCTGTTGGATTTTGATCAATAAAAAAAGGTCATATAATATGGTTTCTCAATATTCCTGCCCAAACGTTAATTTTTTCTGGATATTAGGTATGTGTTTCCCGGAAAACGTGAAGGTTAATGTCACTCCAATAACGGCAATTTTGTCTGTGAACATTTCAGTTTAAAAAAAATATACATTCGTCACTAAAACAAATATTGTGGAGATGGGTAGGATGCCTTGCAATGGTTTCCGTCATGATTTCACAGAATTCTGTTCTTCGATCAGGGTCATCTTCAGTTAATTGGTGTACTATTTCAATTTTGTATGGATGATACTTAGTCCTCTTCAAAAGTCTCCAGACAATAGAAGGAGACACCTCACAAACATTCGCGAAGGAATAAGTAGACTGTTCAGGATTCACTACCATCTCACCAATTATTTGCACTTGCTGTTCTTCCGGAATGGACGGACGACCTGGGGGCTTTTTGTTATGTACACTACCGGTAGTTGTGAATTTGGTTTCAAGTTCCCTCAAATATTTTCTACAGATAGGACGATTCGAAAAACGTTAATTGAAAATCCTTTCGGTCTCGTCAAAGTTACGCTTCGCAATTAATGTTAAAGGTGTACCTGACTTTTGTATTGTAATTAATGAAATGACCTGAAGTTATGTAGCAGGAGTTATTTAATTTTTCTGTAAGCCACGTCCAAGCATTTCTATTTCAAAAATTAGTGGGTTCAACAAAATATGACAATGTCCTATAGCGGGCGCTATGTTTTCGTGAATTTGGGTGTACGTTCATATGAAAACATAAGTCATCAACATATATGATAAATTCAGAACAATTGTTCAAGTGGACAAACTGTTGTCTAGCTAGGTAAGACTCGAACAATTTCAACGGCGTGCGTCCCATCTCATAAAATGAAAGTTTTTCTAATTTCTAGTTCATCAGTAAGATGAAAAAAGCTTTTGAGAGGTCACAGAAAGTCGGTAATAAATGATCATCCCAATCAGCAAATTCTAATACATTGAATGTGGAATCTAGTCATATACTGTAGGTACGTTAGATACCTTATATTATATTCCTTTCAATTGCAGCATGAATATCCATCTCAGAAACCTTTGGAAAACACGAATATTCATCAGTTTCCACATAAATGATAATGAAACTCATTTTTAGTGATTCAATAATTGTAAATCTACAGGGTGGCCCATTAGTGTGAGGAAAAATTCCAACAAAATTTTTCAGATGAAAGTTACATGGTTCACTTCGTTACTTATTTCAAAAATATTTTGTAATATACAGAGTGTTCCTTTCAAACGGAGCAATACAAATCATCATATTTCAAATGGACCCCCCTGTAAATTGTTTCACTGTTGAACTAAGCAAAATGTTTCACATAAGGGAAGTTTCTGAAAAATAGACCACCGTTAATGCCATAATAAAAACTTCATGAATTGAATTTGAGCAAAAATATATGAAACATGCGATATCAATAGTCAGATGAATAGTCGATATGGACTGAAAATTATTATTTCTAAAACAGGAGATATCATACAGAGGCATTAACTTGATAAACTTCGAATATCAAAAAGTTGATTTTTCCAAAGAAACACCTAGTATGTTATTCTACAATTTTGAAGAACTACCCCATTCCTACCATTTTCGTTGATATGACAGATGCATTGACAGATTTTGTGGAATTTGCAATTTTACTTTAGGGTATGCCCCGTAGAAAACGCTAAGTCAATTATATCTACAGTACTAAAATAATACTAATCGGTTGAATTTCATTAGTTCGGACTTCCATTGTCTGATATTATATAAAATGATTTGAAATCCCTGAAAGAACTAATAAAAAAAGGGAATTAAAAATGAAATACCTGGAAATAACAATTATATTAAGCAAAAAATCGTAAATGAAATAATAGTGAAATAAAATACAAGTAGAAATAGAACAGTTGAATGAAAAATAAAAATTAAATAAGAAGTTACGAGATTCCAAGCCAAGTTACTTCACGACGTTTCGATTGTTAGTATCCACAATCGTCTTCGGGTAGACTAATTCCTCTGAGAGATGACCATTTATTTGTCATTCGAGTGCTTCCACTTATCTCAGCTGTCCTTTTTCCGCTTTATCGGTTTAGGGACAGATAACCGTTGGGCGGTTGTATTTAATTTCACTATTATTTCATTTCAGGTTTTTTGCTTAATATAATTGTTATTTCCAGCTATTCATTTTGAATCTCAATTTTATTTGTTTTTTCAGGGATTTGAAATCATATAATATCATATTAGACAATGGAAGCCCGAAGTAATAAAATTCATCATGAAACATTGTCTATCACCTTCAAACAAACTAATCGATTCCTTGTAAACTGATTCGTTGTACGCAAATGAATGCGTCATGCGCATCTCAGTAAGACAAGTTGGGCTGTATATCTTTAAGGTAAAAGTTAATGGCTTGATTCACCTCGATTCTTTGGAAAACCAGTTACCACAATTAGGTAATTATTTACATATTCGAATCGAACGAAGAATGTGGTATTCACACAATGTAGCACCTGTTCACCACACTTTCTCTTAATGATTATTTAGACACTGCATTTTCCAGAAGATGAATCGGTAGAGGAGGCCCTTTCAAGTGGCCACCTAGCTCACCAGATTTGATGAAAATTGATTTTTTAATGTGGGGCTGCGTTGAAGATAAAATTCATAGAACACTCCCCTCTACAAAGGAGGATATGAAAATAATTTGTCAGTAGGAATCCAGCACAGAATCTATGAAGATTTCCCCCCCTTCTTGAATAAAAGTTGCTTAAAAAAGTTGAGACTTGAATTCAAAATGGAGAATCTTAATCTAGTTCTAAATATAAATATAGCAGACATCTGAAATAAATGCTCGCAGAAGTTTGATGTTTTTATGGTGGCATCAGGCTTGAATACCAAGACAGAAGAAACCAAAGAATCAACGTTTTTTTTTTTCAATTATAAATTTTTTTTCGTAAAGTAATTTGCATTTTTATCACCACTAATTATACATACTGTAATATGCAATCATCATAAGTGCTATCATTTATCCGAACTCATTTTATTTGCCATAAATTACAATATGAATTGAGGTGATACCCCAATCAAACGCATGTGTAGAATTTTGTCACATAAAAGTTTATGGTTCATAATAATGAACGCTTGTACCGAACGCTAGTAATGAAATGATTTATTGAATCATTATCAGAGAAGCAAATAATGTCATTGGTTATTGCAGAAGTGCGCTTAGGAAATTGTATTCTTGTTGTTTGTTATAATTTTCACTCTCAGGTAATTCGGTTTTTCAAATTTATTTTGTTCTTAATCTGAACAACGACGAATCTTAGGTATCCCTTGAGACAAGATGTTGGAAAATGAAGAGTCGGGGATTTGTGTGAAAAGCTGTGAGGACTGTAGAAAAAAAATGAGTCACACTCAGTCAGCCATTGAAACTCGTTTCAAAGAACATGCAGCACATATCCGATTTCGGAGACAACATAAATCTAGTGTTGCTTGGTATAGTCGAAGTAATCGGTATTGTGAATAGTTAAATCTATCGGCGAGCTCAAAGTCCAAAAAAACCAACAAAGAAATGACGCCGCTGCCAGCTAGTCCACGTGGACTGAAGAATTGGCGGTTCGTATTGGATAATTTTTACTAACCGAGTTTTATGATTGGCTGGAGAGTCATGTTACGGTGACGAATAGAATGCGAGGATGTTTATACACTTCGCGTTGTCAATGTTCATTTCAGGAACTGATCGCGATTTGAGTGTTGAAATTCGATATTGGTGTAGTTATAATTACTTAAAATTTTTGTTATCTGTTTGAAATGTGACGTCCTTGGACAAGTACTAATAATAATAACAATGTGATAACAACGCAGACTTTTTCCTGTGTAGTGATTCCAATAGCGATGGTGAACAATGCGAAAAAGAGATACCAGTGAATAAGACTCGGATGCTTTTGAATATTGAAACACAGAGCTTATGTTTCAATGTATATAAGAATCAACATCTCAAGTTTGGTTTCGAGGGAAACAAACTATTACAAGCAACATCAGATTTGACCGAAATCCCTTTCTCAACTGTACGTAAAATAGTCAAAAACAAACCTTATGAACTCAAGACGCGATGTGATATGAGATTATCAAAACCTTCAGATGTTCATCTAATGAAAAATGAAAACAATATACGACTGTTACAACTGAAATCATAAGGAAGAAATTGAATACTTCCAGCCATTACGTGAGCAAAACTCTTCAGAATTGGATGAAGAAACTAGGATTTAGATTTGAAATAATAAACAAACGTCAAGAAGTGGAAAGCAGAAGAATAGTGGAATTTAAATATAGACAAGAACAACGGCAAATTTTCTATTTAGACGAAACTTGGTATGACACTCACGACACAGTTACGAAAGGGTGGACTGATGGTTCGAGAATGTGTACGCCTAACATGCCTGCAAAGAAAGGATCGCGACCAATCATTGTGCATTGCGGAGGAAGTAAAGAATGGTTTCCGAATTCTTTGAAATTATGTGGAAAAAACTTGAGGACTGCAATGTTGACTATCATATAAGAACATGGTTTATTGTATATCTTTGAGAATGTCCATATAGAACGGAACTACAGTAACATTAGTTACAAATAAAAGTGGTAAAAAACATAGAAATTTTCATTTCTCATATTTTCTATATTATTAGAGGGGAACTATTGGAAGGTAGGTTGCACTATATCGTTTACTTGAACTATACATTTTATTCCACCAAGAGCGATACATATCAGGAACTGTAGCTGCTCATGGTTTTGAGGTTCAACTCAGTACACCTCAAACTTCACTGTTTAAGAATTCTTTCATTTAGAAAACTGCGTTTATGTGAAAAAATATCCTGAGAGGTTTTCCAAATGTATTAAATCTCCATCGATTCAAATCCAATGTGAATCGCTACTTTCGCACAGTCACCGCTCTTAGAGCGCCTCAAGGATGTTCCTGTAGTGCTTGTGTTTTCTCGTCGAAAAAATAGAATGAATATATTTTTTAATGCTTTTGAAAGCCTGGAAATAGCAAAGTGTGGCATGGGACGTATGAGAGTGATAAACGTCCCATTCCAAACAGCTCATTGTAATCCTCTTTTTGAATCACTCCGTTGAAATTAATTGCAATTTTCACGAGAAAATTTCTCGATACTGTATGCCTGGTGGTATTCGTGGATTGTACTTGTTTTGGGTCAAAACTATGTAGTGTGGGATTTAAATTATTAATCTAAATAGGAAGTATGATGGAGTTCATTAGATGTATCAACAGATGTGTCTCACCAATCACAGACTTCGGTCTCGCAGTCAACGCCCATTCCACTGATTATTTCTGCCGCAGTAGCAGACGAAATGTACATTTTGTTCTCTCCAATCGTGACTCCAGCCTGTGTTCTTATATACCTGGATTGTTTGTAGTATTGAAACCAACATTTTTCACAGCACTGGATGGAAAACAGAGGCAGCATTGATTGACCTTCTCGGTTACCAGATTTGACGCTATTTAATTCATTTTTGTTGAGATACCTGAAGAGGTTGAATTTATAGAACACAATGAGCATCTTGATTTGTTTCGTCGAATTATTTTGTAAATACTTCGTGATGTGCAACAACGTTTCGAACGCAGCTGGTCAATGATTTGAATATTTATTGATATTTCTTGAGGTAAGTTATGAGTATGCAAACTAATTCAAATTTTTCAAATGCAATGTTTTTCGAAACAATTAGGCAAACGTTTGTAATTTGAACACTGTTGTGAAGAAAATCACGAGGTCTTTGAAAATTGTGGAGGCGAGAGTGGCAGAGTCAAAAATACCAGAAAGAGGTATACCCCTCCAATCAAAAATGGTTTGCATTTTATCGAAATATTGACGAAGTTCCTGATAAAGGCTCTGATTTGTTTTCGTTTGTGGACCCTGTTTAATGGAGATATTATAATAAAACACTAATTCATTAACTAACTTCAATACTCGTATATTAGAATCCAATTGATGATGGATTCTATTCACTATTTCCAATGTACAGTGTCTTACTAAATTAATTATGAAACATTCACAAAGCTTCTGGTACTGATGGAATAACCTCTCATCGTGATACAAGAAGACTGCTGATGAAGTTGCACTAGTGTTAGGTAGTTACTTTGGTTTGATTGGGTTCAACCCATACCAAAAAACAAGCAAGAAAAATATTTCAAATAACTATAGACCAGTTATTTCTTGAGCAAAAATATGGGAGCAACGATCAAGAGGCTACATTCTTTCAGATATCGCCTATTGGTGGAATAATGCTCTGAAGATCTTATGCTTGATAATGCCAAGGTCTTTAACCTTGTTGGGCATGAGGGTCAAAATTAATTCCAATAGCCTGGAATATAGATTACAATCTGGAAATTGTCTCTTTTTTTATAAATACTTTCAGCATGGATTACTGTGAAATTTTTCCCAAGTAAACCTTCCAGATAAGTTTTTCGTCGAAAAAACTGTTTTGGCTGTTTTATTGAAAACAAATATAGTGGAATCTGTAGTAGAATTTGTAGGTCGAGTCCCTAAAATCAGATCGTTTTCACCTCTATAGATTAATGAAGAAGCTCGTGTGCTGCAAGGTCGACGGTATGTATGAATTGTGAATTCGTCCGGTCAATTTCCTTCAATTACGATATTGAGAGAAGTATGAAATCACCTCCTGTCTTAACTTCCTTTTACCACCATTTCCTTTCCCCTTCTTGCTCATGACACAATTGATTAGAAGAGATTTGCCAGCTTCCATTGAAAACAGGTAAGCTATCCTACACTTCAGTTTTCACTGTCAGCAGATACTACGTGGATATTGAAGAAGGAAGAGGTTCATTTATCCATATATTCTTTTTTCTGGTTAAGGGGACCACCATAGTTTTGCTAAGATCTACAGAAATCTGTTTCCTTCACTAACTAACTATTAACATCGTCTGATATTCATTGGGAAATATTACAGGCTACCATTCCCGACTTCGCCATGTTAGGACGACAAGGTCATTTGCATAAGCTTGCAGATCCACTTCTCTTCAGTCAAAGATATCATGCAGCCCTCACCCTGAGGTAGCCACTGATTACCCTGGATATAAAGGTCTCATCTTGAAGAGTCTTAGTTGCTGTTACTAACGTAGTGTAGTTAGCTAGTTATGGTCCATTCTAAATATTTTTCATACGAATATATTTATTTATTCAATCACATCTAAAAAAATTGGCATTACTCTTCTTGGATATCCTTTCTCGTTTGCTACCATTTCTGCCAACATCACTGGTTAGCTGTCACACCAGTTTATTTGCCAACACCATATGCATATGATTGAATTTTTAAAAGGATTCGAGTACTATCTGTATAATGGGTGCCTTTTGGTAAATCGAATATCGATAACTATATTCCAGTTATTTGTTCACAACCCAACAACACTAACATTTGGCACTGGCTAAAAAATGATGAGCCATTAGTAATTCCTGATTACACAGTATCTTCTATTTTTTGCAGAAGTAGTTTCTCTCATGGTGGTACAGCCATTCACCCTCATGATTCAGTTCTTGATTCTTCCAAAAATGTTGTTGAACACAACGATATGATAGAGAAAAAAACTTTCAAAATGTCCATTATACATGACAAGAAAAGATTTATCTTTGCAATATGAATATACCGTATAGCATCCTCAGATCTTGATGTTTTCTCAGACAAGTTGGGTTGCCTTCGAAAATACCGCCAAAATCAAATATAATATTAGCTGGATATCTGAACACAAAGTTTGAAGATTAAAATTCATTAGACACACAAAAGTTAGTTTCTCTGTTGAAATCGTTCAACTTGTCACCATACAGTAGCTACGGGATCCTGATTGAGGAAGATATTCCATAACGAAACATTTGTCGCGGTTTTTTTAAACCTTTTATAGTGACAATCAAAATAAATCTCATTAGTGAGTTTTGATATGAATTCTCATCCACTATCGACCAATTCAGTCCTTGTTCTTGTGGTAGAAGCTATATTGGTGAACCAATAAAAGTGCGTGAGAATGAATATCGAGATTATATCAGAAAAAGGCCATTGAGCGAATCAAAATCGTCAGAATATATTCTGACATTAGACGACGAACGTAGAGCTGAGTGGAAGACGAGAATGATTGTCAAGTCCACTCTTAGAGACGTAAGCTCAAAGAATCAGCGTATCAGCGTGTAATTCAAACAGCTCCTTCAAAATGGATAATGGCGAAATAGCAGCAGACTAATATCAAAGAACACCTTGTATAAGGTCTTTCATTGAGCGCTTCTTATCTTTAAATCAAAATAGAACAATGTGTGTCTGAGATATCATCGACATTTTTTGTTCGTTTGAGGAACTCTCTGGGTGGAGAGCATCCAATACGTCCAATTTTCCATGACTCTGGCTGGCGCATGAATCAGGCTGAATTTGACCGATGGCATAGGTTATGTTGGCTTTGAGGACCGCTGTGGTTAGTGGCTTATTCGCATACACCTGCAACTAGAGAAAACCCCACAAAAAAGTCTAACGGGGTTAAATCGCACGATATCGATCACCTCCGCGTGAGATGACCATGCCCTCAAATCGCTCCTGCAGAATATCCAATTTGGCATGAGCTGTGTGGCACGTAGAGCCATCCTGTTGAAACCACATTTTCGTTTAGACGAAAACCCATGTAATCTAGTGCTTGAATTTTTTCCATATTAAAAACATGACAAGTTTGTTAATGATTAAAATCCGTCGGTTTGAGTGGAGCATCATGTATATATACCCTCAAATCATTAGCTCAAAACTCCTTCGAATTTTAGCCTTTACAATCGACGAAAGAAGCATCCAGATGGATAATATTTATCTAAATTATACGTCAGAAATCCTGTCTTCATACAAATACTTTGTGGAAAGCTATAGCTTTAAAAGTAGTCCGACTCTGTCGCTATACCATCATTCCTAAAACTAAGTGTTTCTTAACAGTGTTATAGGGGTAACTTAGCTACGTTGAAATCTTTGCTATTGCTACCAAATCATTTCATAGAACGACGCCCTTTTAAAATGATCGCAATTCGGAATACTGGATGACTTGAAAATATAAAATACCAAACAAATTTTTTTAAGAACAAAACACAAGCACTACAGGAAAATCCTTGAGGTGCTGTCAGAGCGGTGCCTGTGCGAGAGTGGCGATTCACATTGGATTTGAATCGCTGGAGATTAAATCCATTTGGAAAAACGTTCTCAGGAAGTTTATTCCACATAAACGCAGTTCTCCAGATAAAAGAGTTCTTGAATAGTGAAGTTCGAGGTGTACTGAGTTAAACCTATATAGTAATATTTACAACTGAAAAGTACAAATATATCATAAGACTATATTATTCAGAACAAACTGAGTTGAGTTCACTAATAGAAAATTAATACTTCAGTGAATTTTTATATGCCTTATTAATATTTTTTTCCATAAACTGTAATAAATGATTTCTAGATGGGCAGTGGACTCAAATTCATCCACCACATGGTGAATAGTTCTATCGGTAGGATGATTATTGCGAACGTAAAATGGGCAAAGCGCGCGGTATGTTGCCCGAACCGAACAACCATTTTGATATAACAATTCAATTATTTGCACGTGTCGTTGAATGCTATATTTATTCATGGTAACTTTGCAAAAAAGACTAGATAAATGACAACTAATTTGACAGATGCAGTTCCAACAATATGGCCACTGTCAATTGTCAAAGTAAGAGTGGACAACAGGTAGTAATTTATATGTTCACTTTAAAAATACAGTAACAGAAAAAAATTGCCAATTGCACTTAGTAATGATTAGCTTCGAAAATCTAATTATTTTACCTATGAAGAAATTCATTTTTTATAAGAATTTGACAGATATTGTAGAATGTGCATTGTAAAAAAAGTATTCAATTTGATTCTATTTATGGCTACCTCTACCTCTTATACGGCTATCACACAGGATTTTTCCGACTTAATACTTACCGTTATATTATGACACAAAAACCATTGTAAATTGTAGTCTATATGTTATTCAAATTCATTGAGAACAAAAAAAAAATTAAATTTGATAAAAAATTAAGAAGAGAAAATCCGTAAGATTCCAGACGCTGAACTCTACGTAAAAGCAGCAACCTCATTCCCCTAGAAGGGAGTTATTTAGATCGGATCATATTGATTTTCCTGTAGAACAGCAAATGAGGAACTCGTGTTTCCTGAGGTTTCAGTACGTATTCTTCCTGCACGGTGTTTACCAAAGAATCATCGTACCTTATCCAGCAGTTGTAGCCGACGTGGAACGCATCGGTGACGTAATTTCCAATGTTGCATTTTTGCCTTCATGGTAAACGACGGCGAATCTTCGTTCAACGGTCGTGGCTGTGTTCGAAAAACAGAGCAGAGCAAAATTTTCTCCCAGGCTCGACCTTCTCGTTTGTTTTCGACGAAGTCAGCCCTTCGTCTTGGAGACGAGTACCTTAAGCGCTTCTCTGACAGTATTGACTTCCTCAGTGTTGAGTGTAAGAGTGAGGAAAGGCAGTATATTCGCAGTAACATGGTTCGCGTTGCGATGAATGCTCGACTTTAGTTGTCCCCCGAAGATGTCACTTATCGGTGTATTGGTGAACTCGATCCTTCTGGTTGGATGTACTTTATTTTTCGATTCCATTATGTTCCATACATTATTTGAATCATTGCTCAAAGCAGAGTAAGCGAAAGGTTTTTTATCTTTAATATAATATTTAACCAACTCCTTTAACTCAGACATTATTTCACCATTGAGTCCATAGAAACGAAAACCTAGAAACTCTTCCGCATCTTGTTGTTTACCTTCGATCCAGTCAGTCCGCATGTTATGCAACATTTTATAAATCCACTTCGGACCGAATGGGATGCCAGTGTTGAATAAAACTTCTTGGTCATTCTTCGAATTTTCATCCACTCTTCCGTCTTTCGTCAAAACGTAGGAAGGTAGGTGAACAACCTAGTCCATACACTCCAAATGTAACCGGAGTAGATGTCATTCTCTCATTCGAAGAGATGTTTTTACTCAGTATCTTGTAGAGTGGTGGACATGCGATCAAGGCTTGTAAAATCGAGTTGATATAACAGTAATTGCTTTGATTAGGCAGACCCCTTGTCTTCAAGTTCACTGCTCTACCGTCGATCGTGTATGTAGATAGAAACATGCCCATCCTATAACAGTCTGGATCTACAAACTGGTGAGATCTTCTAGAGTGCTTGAAGGGGTATATGAGAAGATTGTTGTTGAACTCGTTTTCGGCGTCCTGGTCAATAGCGACTTCATCGAAATTGTTGACGGATTCAGACATAGGCGGATTCATCCGTCGGGAAGATAATAGTGTGCGGGTAGTTGGCAAAAGGTGGAGATTCGGCTATTGGTTGAATCACGGCAAAATTTTCCCGGGTATGAACATTTTCTCTCTTCCGCATTTGTCCTTTCATGATGTTGAAACTGTTAGTGCCCAGTTTTCCTGTTGAGTCTTTTACCACTATTTTTTTAAACTGAAGTCTGATTTACTCTCATTTACGTTTGGATAGTTTTCAACAGAAGAAGCTGGGGAGAAATCTGTTGCATCAGGAAAGTCAGTTATATCACACCAATTTTGTGAGCGAAAGAAAATTTCATTGAGGTTTTGAGAAGGAGAAATGGTGCAAAGAATTGATGCAGCATTTTCTCTCTGAATAGCAATGCTAATTCGTTGTATTAGAAATGGTCTTGCTCTAGAATCGCCTGTTACTGTAATCAGTTTTCGACCAATATCTATGAAAAAATCGGAAGCAAAGGAGCCAATGATACCAAATGTTTCAATGACAATTGGATACAGAATATATCGATCTTCCAGACGAATGTATTTTCACTGTTCCATTTTTTCAGCATAATCAGTGGCTCTACCAGCAGTTTGTGAAGTTGAGTTGAAATGAGAGCGAGCCAAGGTATCGAAACAGGTGAAGTCCCACATCAAAGGTTTCCGATGTCTCAAAGGAATGAGAGACATTCCATCAGGACGTTTTCCATCATCTCGGCTAATTCCAAGAGGTTCAATCACAGGAGAGATATGCACGTTTAATTATGTCATTTACTGCATAATTTCGGCGAAGCGACCTGCACTAAATTTACAACTGAGTCCATGAGTACCATTTTCATCAAAAACAATACCACACCGACATTTGTGATTAACACAGATCAAACATCCTAAAGGTATACCTATTGAAATTCTGAAACTTTCGTCGTCTGATAATATTTCCAACGTTGCAACGGGAAGTGCGTTGAGTGAGGCGTTAGATTCCTTAGTCATTACAGCCTTGAGGCGAGCATGATCTATAAGAGAGTCCTCAGCGTCAAATTCAAATTCAAATTCGAATTCGAATTCAAATGATTGAACTTTTTTATTGGTGCTAGGACACAAGAGTGTTTACACAAGTCAATTCAAGTTGTACATAAAACAATTACAAAAACAATAGGTACAAGAGAGCTTGGAAAAGGAGATAAACTCGCGCATTGAAAGTCTGACAGTCATTAAAAGTGGGTCAAAATTAGTGTAATTGAGTTGTTCTGAAATGTAAGAGTACCATTGAAAAACTCATTGACATCATGAAAGGCATATTGTAAAAAATGTTTGAGTTTTATTATGAAATTATTGATGTAAAGGCTGTATGTATTCAAGTGAAGCTTCATCTAAATTTGGGCGTGAAAGAGCCACAAACATACATATCCATTCTCACAAACTTTCACATTTATATTAGTATATAGAATATAGATATAGATTTAGCGAACCTTAACGTATAACAAACAAACGTGTATCTAAAATTTTATTATACTGAAGTCATTGAAGTTTCAAAATGGAGTTGCATTCTACTTGAACAATCGTGTAAACTCTGAATTTATTCTCAACGTCGAGACAGAATTCCAATGCCCTATTATTTGTCCGAAGCATGGTTGGAGAAGTTGAATTCTGTTTGATTAATTTCAAATTGATAGCGCATTCTGATATGCAAAACATTTCGATGATTTCAGTAATAGATTTCTTCGCAAAAAACTATTATCCGGTGAATAGTATGAAATTGAATTGATGGAAACCCGTACGGTTGTGGGGTTTCCATTGAATGATGTGATCCATGTTTCCAAAAAATAGCAAAGATGTTTCAGGCGAGGGAAATTGAGAGGGAGAGGATACAGAATGTGCGGATTGGCGGCAAGCTCACAAATCCGCTTTGCATAAAAACGGAACTGGTTGTTTGGAGTCGGAAAAAATTACATTTTCGACTACTGTTTATTCAAGAGACGTGGAATTAAATGAAAACAGCTCAACGGAATATGTTTCATCCTAATAGTGACAGGGTGTCAATTAATTTCGAAATATCCCAACTCTCAATAAACAGTTATTCAATCGAAAGAAAACAGTTAAACGGAATACGTTTCATTTTACTCGTGACGAGTGTGTCATTTCATTTTGATATATTCTCAATTCTCAAAAAACGAAAGAAATTTTGAATTTTTTCTTTCGTGTGATTCAATGTTCATATGAAAGTAACTGTTTCGTAATGGATTTTTCTTCCAGTCTGAAAGTTACTTCTTTGCATGATCTACATATCTATGTATAGAGTTACTTCTTTTGAAACTGATTGTTTTCTTCCTTTGTTCGGAAGACTCGGGCACATCTTGATTGCTCCTGTATTGTGGGAACATATGGTGGATAATTATAAAACTAAAACAAGCAAAACTAAAATGAATGTTATACGATTTTATTGAAAAAAAGATGATTATGATATAGATAATGTACCTACTCAAAGCTCAAAATTAATTTGGAAGGTCCTGGGTACCAGTCATCACACAACTCTCCTTGGCAATATACGGTATTTCGTTCTGGTTCTGGTAGTGGTTTAGATTCGTTCCGCCCTAGCCACATGCAAGACATCATTAGTCACAGCTCTGGAAATTCAGGACAGACACTTCTTTCTTCTGTTACAAAATTATGTAAATTATGTAAAAATTTACTAGTAGGGTTTCTCCAGAAATTTGACCTCTTGCTCTTCGGAAAAAGGATGGAGGAGTGAAACCGATTGCCGTTGGTACCTTTTATCGTCGATTGGTAGCTAAACTTGGTTGTATAAGGATTCATGAGGAACTAGGATCGATGTTACGTCCACTACAGTTTGGTTTCGGTACTGCAGGTGGATGTGAAGCTGTTGCTCATGCTGCTCGTAGATATATTAATCTTCATCCAAATCCTGATTCAAAAATTTTCCTAAAAATAGACTTCAAAAATGCCTTTAAAATGAGTGATAGATACATCATGCTTCTTAAGGTTGAAGATTCGTTTCCAGGAGTATATCCCTTCTAAAGTCAGTATTATAAATCAGCTTCCTATTTGAGTTTTGGTGAACAACGCGAGTGGCTTGCTTCTTCAGAGGTTTAACCATCATGGCTTGCTGTCCGATGACAGTCATCGGTGTCTGACGATCAAAGAACTCACTAGAAGCTTATCATCTCAATTTAATTGTTGGTATTTGGACGATAGCTCAATCGCTGGCCATGAAAATAGTGTTTCAAAGCATTTAGAAAAAAGCATTGATTATTCAAAACATCTTGGACTTGAACGAAATTTATAAAATGCGAGTTGATTACTCTTTCAACTCCGAATAATATTTCCGAATCCATCATTTTGAAATTGGCTCCTGGTATAAGAATTTTGGAAAAGTCTAAATGGAGTCTTCTGGATGCTTTTTTTTTTGAAGATCCACTTTCAGAACATCTTTGAGAAAAACGGGAATCACCCAAATTGCTGACCACTAGATTGAATGAACTTCCAAAACACGTTGCATTTTTTCTTTTGAAAAATTGTTTTGGAGATTCCAAAACTCATATACGCCCTTAGATATTCTTGACACTTGGTCAAGTCAGTTGAAACTTGACGAACGAATTTGATAATTCACTCCGCAACACGGCGGAATATGTTACAAACAATCAGTTCAATAGTGATTCATGGGTCCAAGCAACGCTTCCTGTAAACCTTGGTGAACTAAGGCTAGGTTTGGCTTCTTCCTTAGCTTTACCAGCTTTTTTGTCATCAGTCAATAGTGTTTCTGACCTTATCGATTCCATCCTTCCTTCCATATTTCTCAATATCAAAGACGTTTTTTATGCTGAAGGTGAATCATTTTGGCATGCCGTAAATAATATTGCTCATCCTACAGATGAAAAGAAAATACAAAGTGCATGGGACCAACCTCTTCTGAACATTATAACTGATAAACTTCTGAAATCTACAAGTGTATACGATCAGGCTCGTCTGAAAGGATCAAGGAATCGGGTGCTTGGCTGAATGCTTTACCTGTTGCATCTCTTGGAACACTATTAGACGATGATTCTTTCAGAATAGCAGTAGGACTTAGGAAGGGTTTATCTATTTGTGTGCCTTATACTTGTGTTTGCGGTAGTATAGTTCATGAGAAAAGTACACATGGTTTGAGTTGCAGGAGAAGTACAGGGCTTACATCTCGACATCACCAAGTGAACGACATATTGAAACGAGCCATGTTGTCAGCGGATGTTCCTGCAATTCTGGAATCCTTATGTACCAGTCGAGATGATCGTAAACGACCCGATGGTATGTCTCTCATACCATGAAAATATGATAAACCTGTGGTATGGGACTTCACTTGCGTTGAAACGATCGCGGCTTCCCATCTAGCCGGAAGTTCGAAGTCTGCTGGAACCGCAGCAATGTCTGGCGAAAAATTTAAAAGAGAAAATACCAAAATCTCGGTAACAACAATCTGTTCCATCCAGTAGCGGTTCAAATTCTTGTCATTTTTGCCCCCCAAATATAAGTTGTAGTCCTCATGGTTTTGGTTCCTTTTCAGTGGAAGAGCTCCATGAAGCAAGAGCCGAATAGATACCTCTACGAAACCCTTCTTCACTTGCGGAAGGATCGATCGCAGCTTGAGAAATGGTTCTTATGCAGATTATGTGAAACGTTCTTCCTCACGAATCAGTAGAAACTTGTCCTGAAAATTTTGAGAAAAAAATTGGATTAGATAATTACGGAAACACTTGCCACATGAATAGCATTTTACAAGTGTTGTTCGTGAGGAAAAATTTCAAGAATGAGGTTTTAATGATGAACGAGAACAAGAATTTTTCCTACTTATTCACCAAACTCAAACACCTGTTCATCCAGCTGCAGTTTCGTAAGAATGTATCACCTTTCCCTCCAACCTATTTCCTGAAGTCTTTGAAGTCCATCAGGTACTCGTTAGGACAACAAGGGGATTGTTCTGAATTCTTGGAGTTTTCGTTGAATACTCCTTGTTGGCAAAACAATAGCAGAATCAATACTCATGACCGCTCTGGATTGAATGATTCCGTACAGTCTATCTCGTCTTGTGTTTGTAAATCTTCTGCTGAAAAAATCCCCACATGTTTACTTTGTAGTAAATGTTCAAGAGGTAGCAAAAACGTATGTGATTTTCTAGAACTTCATCTAGCGTTTCCTAATCAGACTAATAACCAGTCCGTGCAAAGCTTATTGTTAAATCATCTGAAAATGGAATTTTTAACAGGTGATGATCGACTGTATTGCCAAACATGTGCCAAACTAACTGACTGTTATAAGGAAACAAGTATATCTGAGGCACCAGTCAATCTAATAATAACACTGATGATCTTCAAACAAGACTCAACCGCTGACGGAAGCACCAAACTCTTACGGAGGTTCGAAATAGATGAACACTTCAATCTAGCAGACCACTATTATAATCTACATGCAGTCATTGTTCACTGTGGTTCTGGCGTTGAATCTGGTCATTATTACGCTTTGGTCAAAGACGAAACGGACTGGTTTGAGTTTGACGATAGTCGTGTCACAGAGTGTTCTGGCGATGTATTGAATTTATTGGAGTCTCTGGAGACATCTTACATTTCGTTTTATGAGAAAGAGGAGATTGGCAAATCAAGATCTTCAGATGATGTGGTACTGCAGGTTTTTTCGGGTTTTCCTGCAGCTGAAAAAGCAAATGCGCCATTAGAATCAATGAAATAATAAAATCATTGGGCGTAGAATTTACATATTTACTTAGGTGTGATGAGTGCTACGTAGGACCTTTCGAATTACTTTTTAGTTTTCTGCGAAATCCAGACTGAGTTATTGAAAATATAGGGAAATATAGATATGTTTTTTCAGCTAAACCTTGATAGCTTTCTGAAGATCTTTTGATAATCTAATTCGTTTATTTTGGTTCAAAACTTTTGCAACTGCTTTCTTACATACTGTAGGAAGACATTGTCAATCAAACAAAAAAATTCATTCTGTGTTACGTTTGTGGACAGCACATTTTTTTGAGTTTCACATTCAGAAAATCACACCCCATTGCATTTCATTTGTATTGTATTTTATTTGGTGAAACCTTAAGGCTTTTGAGAAGATCTTTACATGCTTACGTTTATTGACTCTTGAAATTAGGTAAGCCTTTTTTTCTTTGTAGTTAAACTACTACTACTAACTAACTTTGTAGTTAAACTACTAATTTTGTTTTTCTAAATCTTTTGAAAGCGTTACTACTTTTTAACATATCTTCAAATGTTCCGGTTAGCCAAGGAGCTCATTTGTTCAGTTATTCTTGATGTTTTCAAAGGATCATGCCAATCAAAAACGTGTGTCAAGACAGTTAACCAAAAAAGTTATTCTTTCATGAACCGCTTTCTGATCAAATATAGGTATTAAATAACATACTCCTGAATTCGTTGAAACATTTGAAGTCTTTAAATTCATGAATCTTATACGTCTTCTCATCATTCTTGATTAGCATATGATCTGAAATATCCGCATCAAAGACATTTTTATTGAGAATCATTTATTCTTCACTTATGATCACATCTATAAGTCATTTTTGTTGTGATATTCATAACTTGATTTGTATGAAAGTATTGTATGACTGATGAAACGTTCTAGATATTAGTATTCTCATGATCTAAAAAAT
The DNA here is from genome assembly GCF_000500325.1 of Leptinotarsa decemlineata. Taxonomy (NCBI): domain Eukaryota; kingdom Metazoa; phylum Arthropoda; class Insecta; order Coleoptera; family Chrysomelidae; genus Leptinotarsa; species Leptinotarsa decemlineata. The sequence continues at coordinate 84,386 of NW_019289820.1, forward strand.
GTAATTTTAAATCACCACAAATGATGCCCTCAACTGATGGATAAATAAGGCTGAGACTGTTTCCAAACTCATCTATAAAATCTATGTTATCATGAGTGGGTGGTTTGTATATCATCTCGAAGGAATTTTTCTCTTTTGAATAGTAATCCATAATTGTTCTCTGGACAGAGGTATGTGGCAGATCAACTTTTCAACCAAAATATTTTTATTTCAGGAAGATGCAAAAGTCCCTACCTCGTGTGCTGAGGTTGATTCTGTATAATTTATAACGCTCAATAAGCCATATCACCCATATTACTTGATAGCTAAGATTCATACATACATACATACATATGAATAATATATCAGAGAAGTACACGGAAATTAATGACTTAATGTCCCAAAATGACGGTACCAACGGCCTAGCGTTCTTTAATACAATTTGTCGACTTAGGGTGTCATGTTTATAAATACATAAAATGTTAAAAATATATAAAATGTTGTTTTTTTAAGACTATATAGTATCCACAAAAATACAGTGAAGATTAAAAATAACAGACAAAAAAAACAATAAAACAATATTAAAGAAAAGAAAGTCGTCCAGGGTGATCCTGCCAAGACTGCATCCTTTGATTCCATCCCTTCTCTTTAGGG
>NW_019289820.1:85095-135320 GCF_000500325.1 Leptinotarsa decemlineata
ACCAACCCAGTTAATGCCGCGCGGAAAGCTGAAGTGAAACCATCAGGCACCTGTGCAACGTCTTCCATTTGAAAAATTCGTCGAAAGTAACTTCCTAAATATGAAAAGCAGAAATTAATTTAGTTTGTTCGGGACGACCACCGGTAGACCGATTTAAGAGTACTTGCTCCTCGTCAGTAACAGAAGGTCATTTTAGATGGAGTTTTCTTTCAAATTCTCGTCAAAAGTTGTTCACCTCCTTTCTGAAAGATAAAACTACTGTTTTCTCTATAGTAATTTTATTGAATGATTCAGTTTGAGGACGATAGGATACTTCCATAATAACAAACAAAGTGATTTATTACAAAAACTATAATTTCTATGCGTGAATGAGAAACTGAATACCTGTTGCATATGGATACAGTAATATCGCAATAAACAACCCGAATCATCATAATCTGTCGAAGGGCCCAGTCAGGACCCAGCCACAGCACCTCCAAGGTGTTCCTGTTATTTTCCCAGAAATGTCTCTATTTATTTTTAGAGATGATAGATGTTCACAATTTCTTATAACTAGGTATGTATTCGAAAGTTGTGAATAATTTTTCTTCTCTATTACCTCGGTAAGAAAACGTTCCCACCTTTTTACTATTTATTCATGTTACTAGAATATTCCTCAAAGGTATTTAGTGGATTCAAAACAAATCTTTTTTACATAAATGCGTTTCTGTTTGCTCAACCCTACAAACTTGTGAGCACTCATTGGTTCATCTAGACATGACTGCAGATTCATTGTGTATTTTTGATGATACATCATCGTTTTCAAACACACTTATGAATATCAAAAACGTGCGTATCTCCCCAGCTCCGCACGGGTGCAATGCTGATATTAAATACACATATAAACGCGTGCGATCACTGCTAATCATAAAGTACTCTAGGGCGAAACGCGGCCTTCGACATGCTATTTATAGGCGTCGCACCCCGGCCGGTACCGCCGCAATCGCTATGTCCCTGCATTTTTATTCTATAATATCTTTAAAAACATTCATTCAAATTACATGATTTCAAGGAATATATTAATCTATAATGAATGCACACTTTATTTGAGACACATAAAGATAAGGGATTGATCGCTTCCTGGATGAGCCATTATTTCTCGAGGTTAAGAAATGGTTATTGTGGGTTATTTTTTTATCTTACTCATAGGTTTCAACCAGCGTTTGCAATGTAAGCGCAAAATAATGTTTTTTTTTATTTGCGACATCACATTAGGAACCTCTAAAATCATCAGTGTTTCTCTACTATATTATGCATATTATATACATATAAACCTTCCTCTTGAATCACTCTACCTATTAAAAAAACCGAAATCAGAATATGTTGCGTAGTTTTAAATATCTAAGCAGAGAGTTCCGTTTCCGATATATGGTGGTGGACGGATGTGTCGATAGAGACTGTCCACAAAGAAGGTACGCGGATGCCATTGTTGGAGACGGAATTCATTTCGTGTTGTGAATGTGAACTAGCTAGCATCAATTCAATAATAATAGTTTCAGTGGAAAGTGTTAAGTGTACCCCCATTCACGCCGGTTGCAGGCTGGGTGGACCGGATGTCCACGTGGGAGTAGGATCGCAACAATTATCTTTATGAAGCAGACGATAGTTTATATCCAAGCACAGTAGACACCATTCCGGACATAGACTTGCAAGCTGCAAGACAGTCTTTGTACCCCGACGAAGCTTTTATTATGGGACAGCCAGGTACGTAACAGGGGGAGCATTGGTCATATGCGCCTGAAGATAGGAAGCAACGATCATCCAAAATATATATAGAGAGAGAAAAATCTAAGCATACCTACAGACAGACAGACAGAGGGAAGCGACTTCGTTTTATACTATGTAGTGATGATAGGTCCAACTTTTTCGTTATCATGAATATAAACAAAAAAGATTTGGGTATGAAGTAGATATGGGTATATGCTATACAGTGCTAGTCAAAAGTCCCCTCCCCCCCTCGTATCTTTTGAACGGGTATACTTATAATAATGAAATTTGGAGTGTGGAAATAAACGGATGTAGGCTTCTTAACTGGTCATAACAGGTGACGCAATAGTCATAAATGACGTCACAAGGCCACTGTGACCAAAAATTTTAAATGGGACCCTATGGCAAGTGACAGCTCGTTTGAAAGGTATTGAAAATACCTATTCAGTCATACCAATTTTGTTTGGGTTTCGGCTGATTTTGATTNCTTGTGACGTCATTTATGACTATTGCGTCACCTGTTATGACCAGTTAAGAAGCCTACATCCGTTTATTTCCACCCTCCAAATTTCATTATTATAAGTATACCCGTTCCAAAGATACGAGGGGAGGAGGGGACTTTTGACTAGCACTGTATACTTTTGAGTCACAACTAGGTTTCCACTCGATGTCTTTATCGAGTATTTACGCTATACATCCATATACAAATGAATCAAGTAAGATACCATATGACATCAATATTTGACAATCGTGTGAATGCCCCCCCAGGTAATATTTTTATTACTTGTACATTTTACAAGAACAAAAAACTAATCGACTTTAAGCTTGTCTTCAAAGTCCATCCAGTGTCATTCAAGTGAAATATAATTAAACACTCTGAAAATAATTGAGACGCATGTGGATCTTGGCAAAAATGATCCGTTCTGTAATCTCAATTTCCAGCAGTTGTTTTATGAAACAAAACAAATATTGATGATATGGAAGGCATACTTACTTGAGTCCAGGGCATAATGTCTTTTTCCATTGTAATTTTGTTTCAATTTGCTTCATTTCACGTTGCAATTTCCCATTTCAATTATTTCATATGAATATATCGCTTACTACGTACCAAATAAAGTACTGATATATGGATATGGGCATAACAAACGTTTGTACCGATTCATGCAAAGTAGTGTGGAAACTGAAATATAATCAATGGATACTTAGAAATTGGTCATTAGGTCATTACTGATTTTATTTTTGGGAGCATTTTATTTTTGCTGTTTCTCATTGAGCTGGTGTCTGATAGTTGAGAAGGCAAAAATTACTTACTGTATTTCGAATATTTACTTCACAAACGTCACTTCCTCCCCAATTATTTTGTAGGGAAATTTAAAATGATTCTCATACAGGTTCTCGTAATATTTATAGACCAGCAGCTTTACGTACGAGCATATCTACCCCATACGATACATCAAAGGACTGTAGATAATATTTTTAGCGAGAACAAAATCCGGGTTGGGGATATGAACCACTGATGATGTCTGCCGCAGTAACATACGAAACGTTTGGTACTTTAAGTTCCATTCGACCAGGGCCTACAAGCCTGGATTTTGCTCTCTTTAATAATGACTTCGGCCGTGAAATCCTAACTTCTCATAATATTTATAGCGTTTTATGATTTGTAATCTGATAATAATAATAATAACAATAATAACTTTTCAATCCGAACTGTGACTGGTATTCATTCAAATAAACGAATGAATGTCATTTACGTACTGTCATCGATGACATGGGTGGATTCAACCCATTCCGTGACAAAAAGTCGTAATTTCATGAATTGAGTGTATTTTCTAATAATGTTATCCGTATTTACTACTGAAGAGCCGATAAAACAAATGTCTTACGGCGAAGCATCGAATGTCTAGCAGGGCTGCTGGTTGATCTCTGCCCTTATGACGTAAGTGAATTTTTTCACTGCAATTTTTAATGCTTTACCTTTTAATGTGTATGTTTTGTATTTATCTACCTTGACGATGCTAAATCTGTAAAGTATTTGTTTCGAAAGTATATTTCTTTCGTATAATTCAATGTTTGTATGAAAATAGCTATTTCGAGAGTTCTTTTTCTTTCAGTTTGTGTCTGAAAGTTACTTCTTTGCATCACATCACATCTTTGGAAGATTTCCACATTTTTTTTATCAAAATGGAGAAGTAGAAGGGAAAAAAGATATCCTTTCAATTTGAATAATAATAATACTTTTTCATCCTATCTATACTCATTCCTTTCAAACTGTTTGGAATTCCATTGTATTCACTTTTATGCAGAGGGGGCGTTAGAAACCCTTTAAACCTCGAATTCAATGAATGAACGGTAAACATTTCGGTTTGTCGTAAAGATATTCAATCATATCATGATATAAGCATGCAAAATGCAGCAACCTCCGATTATTCATATTCAACCAACTGATAACTTGTAGAGTATCGGGGATCCTTTCATATTTACGAATACCAAAAATTAACGTCATACAAGAATTTTGCATTTTTGTATCTTCTTTTCATAAAAATCCGTGGGAATTAGACAATATAGACAATCTGCGGGGTTAAAACAAAACCAGCCTTTCGCAAAGCCATTTTTTAGGATTTCCATCTGGGCTAAAGAATGACATTTTGTATTTAGTTACAACGCTACTAAGCTATAACTTGGAGTAATTCTGTGTTTTTTTTCAACTGATGAGCGAGGTTGCCGCAAATTTCATTTAATTTATCTTTATTGCGAAGTTTTTTCTTCGCATGGCGCACCAAATTTGGCGGACTTAAACACGAAAGTGACAGTGACACCAAGTTTTCATAACGGCACTCTATAATCTGTCAAATTTTGAACGCATCCATTTTATTAGTCTTGGTGTCATGGTCGATGACAGGTATCCATACCTTACGGGTTACTGGCAAAGTTTTTGTTCAAATCGTAGATTTTTTGCTATTTTATCTGTTATGTAGCCTTTCTTTCATTGCTCGAACACATATCTTCAAATTTTTAGGAAAAAAAACCTCTTTTCATATTTATTTACAAATTTTATTGTTTTAAAACGCTCGACGGACAAAACGACATGCATACTGGACGAAATGACATAGGTATGTCATTTTGTCCATAGCTTTTATGATATAGGTAGGTAGGTATGTATTTTTTTCAGATACCAAAATGCCACGCGATTATAAAAGAACGACTGATCGGCAATCTTGGAGTAAGCAATCTTGAAAAAAGCCATCGAGGTAGTTCGAGATGAGAAAATGGGTAGGTTATTAGCTTCAAAAACATTTGGTGTTCCTCAAGCAACCCTTCGCCGGCATTTTTTAGGCAATAATAAAACTTTGGAATCAAATTCAAAAGAACTTGGTTGTTGGAAAACTATCTTTCCACCTGATATGTAAAGGCAGTTAGTTGAGCGTATGAAATTCTTCGAAAGTCGTTCGTTCGGTTTGACACGAGCATTGGTATAAAAATTAGCTTCTCAGATGTCTGGGAAAAACGGTTTCGCTCATAAATTTAACACCCAAAAAGCAAAAGGCAGGTGAAGACGGGTTGTATGAATTTCTAAGACGTAATAAAGATATGTCTTTGCGCAAACAAGAAGCCACTACAGCAGCTTGCGCTCAAGCTTTTAATCGGACGCAAGTCCAAAAGTTTTTTCAGTTGTACGGAAGCTTACTAGAATATGTTGGCTATAGACCGCACCGTATTTATAATGCTGATGAATCTGGGCTATCTACAGTACAAAAACCTGAATAAAATTCAGCTACCACGGGTAGGAAACAAGTCGGAGTGCGGCGCGTGAAGCAAACACCAATGTTGTTTGTTGTGTTAATGCTGTTGAAACTTTCATATCGCCGATGATGATATTTCCTAAAAAAATATGAAAAACAAACTCATAGATGAAGAATCAGGCTGGATGACAACCAAAATATTTATGAAATGGATGGAGCATTTCCAAAGTTTTGTGATTATAATTGTTCTTTATATTGAATGACAGCAGCTTTGCATCACACCGTTGTTTAATTTCTCTGAGGTTTATTAAATTTTGTTGTTTCATTATGCCACGAAAGTGTGGTATCATCTGCAAAAATGGTGAAACTAAATACTTACAGGAGGCAAGTCATTCACATATAGTAGAAAGAGTATGGGTCACAAGATCCATCCTTGGGGCACTTCTGCTTTCACACTCTTTGTACTTGAAGAACTATTGGTTTAACAAATTTTTCTACGTCCTGTGAGGTAAGATTCAAACATTATTCTATAATGATGTAGTTCCCGCAATAGTATTATGTGGTTAACACAATTAAAAACAATTAAAAACTTGCCTCATCACTATTCAAATTGCTGTATGGTTCATAGAGAAAATTGAATATTGCATCATTACTGCTTTTGTTTTCCTGAAACCTAAATTGATGAGGAGTGATTATTTCGTTCATATTTAGATGGTCATTAATTCTTATTTCAACTAACTTTTCAATAAACTTTGCAAGAGTTTTGAAGATATTCGTCTTAGGTTTGATGGAGCATTACAATCAACCCCATCAGACAAAGGTATGGCCATAGATGTTTTAAGAAATGGTGGAAATACTTCATGTCGGAAAGTTTCGTTCATGAGTCGAACAAGAATCTGTAGAACCCAATCTAGTAAATTCTATAATATTTTGATACACAAGTTGTCAGTTTCAGATATTTTTTTTGTTTCACAGGTTTTAGTTCTATATCGGTGTTATAAATGTTATAAATGTATGAATTGTTGACTGATACTGATTGGAGGTACATTGATGAGGTACATTGATGGATCTCGCATAGGTTTCAAGCTCTCAGTTGATTTCTCAACCACCGAACAGTAAAAGTCATTGATAGTGTCATGATATAGGGAGATATGTGCAAATTTTTGGTTATTGTTCCATCCACTCAATTCATTGACAATATTCCATATTTCTTTCACTTCATCAGCAGCATTATTCATTCTGTCGTTGTGATACATATACTTTGCCTTACTATTCAAGTATGAGGGATCTCATATTTTTCGAAGAAATTCTAATTTCTGTGGTGATCCAAATTTTCTATTTTCAATTTTTATTTTCTGAATTGGTAATGCGTTTTCGAAAAATTCACATAATTTCTGTTTCACATTTCGAAAGAAACTTCATTGATAAAAACTGTTTCACATTTGAAATTAGTGCAGAGAGTATGGAATTTTCTATAATTTGTTTCACTGTAAAGTCGACCAAACTTGATGGTGATATTTTTATTTCATGTGTTCATTTCCAAAGAACCCAGAATGGCATCATGATCGGAAAGATTGCATGAGGTACCAGTACAAAAATATATGGAGCTCATTGAAGTGGGATGATCGAGTGGGTGACTCAACGTGTCGCGGTTTTGTAAACCTTTTATAATTAATATCTGAATAAATCTCATCAGTGAGACAGGAACAAGATATTTCATAAATACAATTTTTTGTTCTTTCATCTGTGTTGTTAGCTTCTGTATCTATGAGTATAGATCTTAGTATTTTGTTTGTTAAGTGAGAAATTGTAACATCATATCTATTTCCAATTCGTCTTATCATTTCAGATAATCCTGGAATATAAGCTATAACGTTATATGTGAAAGGTATGGCTGGTTGTTGAGTCAGTAATTATTGAGTTGGTGGTTGTTGAATTGTTGATGTTGTTTGTATCGTCATTTGGTTTTTAATCGACTTATTTTTTATTGTATTGATTGTTGAATATGGGTGAGCGTTCTCTTTCAAAATATATTTCATCAATGATATTTTTTTGAATTCACAGCCGTTTTGCAAGTTTTTTGATTTGTTACAGAAGAACTTTTTCATAGAGATTGCAATGAATAGATATTGGAAAAATTAGATCTTTGAAGTGAACAGGTATGTTGTCGAATGATCGGAAATAATTTGGAATGTTCAGGACCATCCCGGCACCTTTCAGCTTATTGTGAAATATTTCAGAACATGCTGTGGCATTATTTGGAATATTGTGGACCATTGAAAGACTTTTTGTATGAGTAGGGCTACACTTTGGTGGAAGTATGTAAAGAAGGCCCTTGAGTATATTCGTATCGTCGTATTGCGTTCAAGCAGACAAACACAGCGGCAGACTTTATGTATGACGCTTCACTGAAATTTCATAACTTTCTTTCATCTTTCATGCAGATTTCAGCAAGAATAATTCACCTACAAAATAAAATTCAAAGTAGTGCTCAGAGTAAACTATAATTTTTTTATTGATCATTATCATTCATACTTACATCACAATGATCTTCGCAACAAAAATGCGTCTCCCCTTGACACATACAAAGTCGGCCCTCCGCATAGCGCGCTGCCATAACTTTCTTAACAGTAAAATTAAAATTTTGTCTGGTTCAGTTACCGAAGAATTCTTGCATTTAGGAAGGATGCAATACTTGTAACGTTATTTTTTATCATTATTCATATTCACAGTTGACACACTGCCGTAAACAACACACAACTTGCATTCTACGGCTTTAGCACACGTATTTCGCTTATCCGCCAGCACTTCCTTGTCGCCGAGTCGACTGATGTGACGTCAAGTTTGACCACGCCCCGTTTCGGTGAACGCCACATTCAACAATTAATTTAAGGGGGAAGATAAAGAGTGAAAATTCAGATTTTTTGCAGATGTACTATTCAAAACATAAACTTTCAAATTATGAAATAAAAAAAATTTGTTAAATGAGCCCATTCTTCTCTTTCTGTTTAGTTAATTCATTGCCTCAGTATTACATGGTTTATTTTCTGATAATTTTTGCAATCTAACTCCTCAATATATAAACCTTCTTAAGAGTTTACACGACTTAGGGCCACGTTTGCTTGTCCTTCTTCAAACAATTTCGAGCCTACATACACAATTATGTGATCTACAGTGCTGCCTTGCATTTTATGGACAATGGAAGCCCATGACAAAATTAAAGGTAACATCCTTCTTTCATTCGTCCTATAATTGAACTTTGCTGGAAACTGATCTCTTCCAATGTTGATATGAGCTGACGGTACGTCTGTTTCGTACATTTGAGTTCGACGAAACTCCTTTCGATACGTCAATATTTCAAAGTGTACTACTATTCTACTAGTCAAGCCCTGTCATTTGATACACATACTGAGATAGTTGTGAAATAACCCGCCATATTGTAGCGGCAACCATCTTGGATTCACAATGATACATAATTTATCAAGTTGTATTGTCATCAAAACTGAATGTGTGTACCAAATATCAGATCAATCTGTCAACAGGAAAGAGGTCCAATTTCAATTACTAAATTTGACCCAAACAAACAGGGCAAGCTAAATAAAACCATTTAAAAATGTTTGAAGTAGTATTCCTGTATTAGATGTGAAACTTGTGCCAGTTCAAATACAGATCGGATTTATGTATAAATAGTATGTTTGAAAACTGTATCGAGAGAGGTACTCGTAATACCTCAAAACCGGTCTGTAGGTGATCTACTCGAATAATTTCAGCATGATCTTGTTGCTGGATGAACAAGAAACATCTGCAAGATCAATCACTGTGAGGTATTTTGCATAAATGTCTGTCGGATATGATTCAATATCCAGCGTGGTATAAGCTGGGGAACTAGTTGTATTCCAGCAGGCATTTACCAGAAACTGCGGTGTAGGTAGTTTGGAGAGATGAATATTTCGAGATTTCACTTCAAAATATTCATGTTCTAGTGATTAGATACATTCATTTTTTTCAAAGTTCATAAGTTTGTTGCTTTTGAATGAATGAAAGAAACGTAGGGCTCATTGAAAGCATGTGCAACAAAAATGATTATTTAGAGGTGATACCTGTGAGTATGGAAAATTATAAATGCCAGAGAACTCTCTTACAGAAGATGTCTCATCAACGGAAAAAATATTTATGCAAAAGGCTATATTTTTAGGAAATATTAATTTTTCGGAAATATGGGAAAAAGGAATGAGGAAAGCAATAAATGTCAAAATATACTCTTCATAAAGAGGTGTAGATCAAGCATAGGAGTTACTTTCAAATACAAATTGAACGAAAATGCCCTTTCGAAACAACTATTTTCATATAAACATTGAATTTCATATAAGAATTCATTATAATAAAAACTTTTGTTTCAATTTTCCAGCAAGAACATGCCAGGGATCCAGAATCCTATGTAAGGATATTACTATTTATCATGTTTCTTTTTTCATGTAGGTATTGCTATAAAAACGTTTTCGAGAAATTTCAACAAACGAATTTTCACTAGTATCCATCTTTAAGGATGTACTTGAGGATGAATCTTGAATTGTACCTACTCATTGAGAGTTATAATGTGATGAACACAAACTTTGTTCCATCTCATCTTTTTTTCATTAATACTGCTAGAAAAATGTTTGAGTAATTACAACTCAAAACTTATCACTAGTATTCATCTTAGAAGATTGTACTTGAAAATGTTGAGGCCACCTTGAATTTATATCAAATTTAATATCTGAGGAAACATTGAGTTTAGGAAATATTTTCAAAATGAAATAATGATATTGAAGGTGGTTTTTTCCACTATTTGAATCGATTCAAGTGATGAAGACAGGTAAACAAACTGATCAACTAATTAAAAATTATTTTGAACGTTTTAGGATTGTTACTTGCAAAGTTCGAGACCCGTGATTAGTTGATCCGTTAACATATTCGAATTCAGTTCAAGTTATATTACTGTGTAGCCAATGTAGCCAAGAAAACATGTATATGGTATAAGTTAAGAGAGTGAATTATGAAAACTATAGAAACTTTGTATTTGAAATTAATAAAATATTGCATCAAATAATTTTCTTTTTTGGATAAATTGATTGATGTAGCCATTACAATACGTGGAGATCATCATGTGAAATGAGAATTGAAACTTCCTATGTTTTCATACCACTTGTATTTGTAACTAACGTTACTGCAGTTTCATCCTTTGAAGACAGTAGCGTTAGTTACAAAGTGGTATAAAAACATAGGAAGTTTTAATTTTCATTACTTTTTTGTATAATCCATGATATGATAGAAATATTAATGGCTTTAAATTCATACAAGCATGTAGGTGTATGTCTTCAAGGGATTATGTTCAGTGGTATGAAGAGGACTTTTTTAAAGATTGTACTTTTCCAAAAATTAATTGATGTGGGCAGGAGTTGAATTGTTGTTAAACAAGAAACCTGTTTTTTCTTGTGCAGAAAATGTTCAACGTAAAATTATCAACAGACCATCAAAATTATAACATTTCATTAATGGTTTTGCCAATATCATTCTGAATTGCCCAAATTTGATGTAACACCAATTTATTTTTCTGTTTCTTCAATTCTTCGAACATATCGAAAGATAAATTTACTGCTATAGACTGTTGTAAATCTTCAGTTGGGAGCCAAAACACTCAAATTCTCAAAACAACATTTTCTGTCTGTCCTATTTTTTCTATGAATATAAGATGTTCACTTCAATCTCTGATGTATTTTGTTATCAATTATTCCTTCTAAATATTTGAGTTATTATTTATTCACAAATGTAGGCAAAACACACTTGTAATGCCTTTTTTTGGAATGAAACACAATCACTACAAAAAATCCTTAAGGCGCTCTCAGAGCGGTGCCTGTGCGAAAGTACCGATTCACATTAGATTTGAATCGCTGGAGATTGAATCCATTTGGAAAAACGTTCATTCCACATGAACGCAGTTCTCCAGATGGAAAAGTTTCTAAACAGTGAAGTTCGAGAGTTATTGAATTGAACTTCAAAACGATGAGCAGCCACAGTCCGTCACGTATTTCTGATATGTACTGCTCTTGGTGAAATCAAATCTGCCAAGTCACTTGAACACTTCCTGTGAAAGTATCAATAGAAGAGACAAATTTCCAACCTTTCTTCGATGTTTCAGGCTATGATGGTTGCGATGTTCGCGTCTCCATTCAGGCGGATGGCTCTTTTCTGGATGGAATCCAGCAACTTCAAGGTATGTTTGGGGGCAGAGCTCTATACATGAGATCAATACTGCAAAGAAGGTCGAATCTGAGCTTTATAAAGTATAAAAAATTGCTAAGGAGAATCAGCTTTTGCAATTCTAGCGACATGATTGTGCTAAAACATATTGGTGCCCCCAACAAACTTATCGAAGCAGAAAGCGGAATGGTCTGAACTGACATTATTATATCCGGTTCGGAGACATTTATCTTCTTGAAGAGAACCGATGCCTGGGTTTTTGTGGCATTGAATTGAACCTCGTTATTTCCATCCCAATCCGAAATGAAATCTAGATTCCCATTAAGATATGCAACCTCCTGCTGCCGGCGAAGATGTGCATCCATAGCCAACACATAGAACGACGAGACAGACAAGTCTGCTGGCGTCAGCAAAGCAATACACTGGATCCTTGTTTTTTTCAATGAGTCGTTGATATACAATGAAAATAGGGTTGGAGACAATATGAATCCCTGGGGAATACCAGCGTTGATGCTGAAACTATTTGGGAGATATCCATCGTCGTATGGAATGTTCTTTCAGGAAGCTGAAAAGCCACACACAAGTTTGGCCAGCAAACCCTTAGCCACACACAGTCAAAGGCCTTCCAAATATTGGTGACATACGATAAAAGGGCGCCACTTGATCTTTGTTTCCGAAAGCCATACGTAACTGGAAACGCAACTTAGAAAAACACATCGGTCAGAACGAAAGAGGCAACTCCTCGATTATCCTTATTATTGAATTATTGTGATGCACTGTTTGGAACCTTTGGTGTAGTAATGAATACTAGTTGAGTTTAATCCCACCACTTGGCGATTGAAACACGTGTCGAAGTGTTAAAAATAACGGTTTGGTGTTGGGATCAAACTCCAGTAATATTCACACGATATATTGTTTATCGTTTCTTTATTTCAAAAGTATATTCATTGTAAAAGTAAAAAAAAATATGAACAGTATTTCGGTGGATGAAAGTACGATGCAGTAGGTATAAAAGTGAGTGAGTTCAGATATTTAGATATTAATATTGTGCAAGTGCAAGAGGTAAGATTATGTGTTTTTTAAAAGCAAAATTACAAAATATTCCCAAAACAATAGCATCAATTTTGACGTTGAAAGTAATGGCACAACTGCAACTTTTTAACTTGTTTGAAGACACACTTCACCCTGTGGAGTAGATTATGGATGATCCCTGTATACAAAATTAGTCAATTGACCAAGAGCATAGTATTTGCGTTCAGCCAAACTCAATAGAGAATTCGTTATTGTTCATTGTCGGAGAAATGAAGAAATTACTCTGCTTATTGTCGAAGTTTGAAGCTTTTTTCCTGATTTCTTGTACCCCTCGTCCTTAATTAACCCTGGCTATATAATGACTTCAGAGAAACAAAAACACATAGCGGTTTATGAACTTATACAAGTAATATATCAAACACAATAAATTTTGGATCAGGCCCCAAAAAAGCTAGCAAAGCTCTACTTCCCAGTGAGAGTACCAAACCGATCCTTAGCCAGCGTAAGTGACAGATCAATGTCGTGAATGGGAGATTGTTCGGTCGAACAAGTTGCTATGTCTATGCCAATGCGGTAATCATTCTAATTGATAAATATCGTCTCCGAAGGAACCCGAACACTTTCCGAACGCACATGCAGTTGATCTCTCACATACGGTGCCTAATGTCAAGTTGGTTCTGACCGTTGAACCGATCACGATGCGACAAGGAATTGCACTTGCGCCGACACTCATTGATTTGTATAAACCGTGTGGAACAAGCTGCAACATACGTTGATAGCATGCCGGTGCTACTCAGAGCTACAGAAGGCAACGAAAGATTTAGGTCATGTGGGAAATCTAGTAAGAGTGAGCGCTCTGGCACCAGTGGCGTTGCTTGTGTTTGTTAGTGACATCCATTCGCATATACACTACTGTTCAAAGCGCATTCTTATCATGAGCGTTTGGGATATACATATTGTAGAGAATGAAGCACAATCTTTCCATTCTACAAACCATTTCCAAAACTTTGATTCGAGAAAAATAAATTATATAACTTAGAATCAATGCACAAGTTATGCCTTACCAATATGCAGAAAAATATTCGTTGAAAAACTCACTTTCAAACTTTTTTGATACGAAAAGCAGTTTTTGAAATCATCTTTCAAACGATGAGGTACGTTTGCTACAACCGGAGTTACAAGAGTGGTTTGAACACTTTTATAGCAGATGATAACGTATTTGAGATTTCCATAAAACAGTTAACACAAACCAACATGTATTTCACTGTACAATGGTTCCTTCAGTCATGTCCATCCTCTTCATGTAGTGAAACACGTGTTGAGGTTTTGTGACATGTTTAGTGATAATCCCACAATAAGATGTTACTGAGAATAGGTTATCATAGATTTTCAGCAAGTGTGTGTCGATTCTAGCATATATTTGAAGATGATAATGAAAGTTATAATCTCCACAAAAAAATGTCGAATCAGAAGTTATAACCCAAAAAATAAAATAGTATAACGGACAGAAGAAACAAACAGTTAACATACCAGAATTGAAGATATAAACATGAAATGTCCATTGTGGATTTCTCCTCAGGAATATTGAAAATTCATGAGAAAATTCTGTACTCAATTTCAATGATTAAAATGTTTCCGAGTCAGTTTCTTCAATCCATTTGAGAGAAACAAAGCCGCGTCCACCTATGATTATATAAAATTGGAGACGAATTCCATCATTGTAGTTTCTGCCTTTGAGATGATGTTTACCACAGTAGTAGACGAAACGTCAGACATAAAAACCCGTAGATAACGGCCATAAATGCAGGAACATGGCTTTGACACAAATGCTCTATAGTTTAAGCAGAAGAAAAACTATTTTGAGTTTGACAGATGATTACTGAAAAGTCTTTCGTGTCATGAATATGTTCAAAAATGAGGGGACGTCTTTTGATATGATAGCATCCCTAATTTTTTTGTTATGATTTTGTAGTAATTCTCCATACCATGCCCCATAGACATCTCATAGACATTTGAGTCTTTCATTCGGAAATAATTACAGTTGGAGATTATATAGGAGTATTTTCAACGGAATATCTATAACTGAATTATCATACCTAGGTTTTGGTTTCTTGTGATATATCCACTATGTCGTTCGTCGATCAGAGAAATGTGCAAAAACCATTTTACCTTCACAGAATTGAGGATAGTTTCCATTTTCAAATTCGTTGGACTTCTTGCATACACAATATCAAATTATCTTAAATTCAACCAATTGTTCCTTGTCTAAATACCCAGCCACACGTGTCTGAAAAATTATGAAATTGCTGCATGGAATTTATCATCATCATCCCGTTAGGTTTGTCAAATAATACCTGGACTGCAAAAAATGTTTAAGACATTAGACACAATCTATCAGGATTGGCCAATCAAATAAGCACATAACACATAGCAAAGCATATACTTTGTGCCTGCCCGCCGCAAACCGAATCAGATTTTCATTATTTGGCAGAGTTTCACTTTCGCCAACTGAACTGAAATATTATTCAGCAAGTAATCAGCTTTTAATGCACTATTTGGAACCTTTGGTGTAGTAATGAATACACCTCTACAAGTGTTTCGATCACCTAGTGATCATCTTCAAGAGGAAGATCAAACTTGAGTTTGATCACTCCAGTAAAATAAATCGGCTTTGTTGATGAGGTGGATTTATTTGGTTGAATTTGAACTGGTGTGAGCCATATTAAACCCTCGCTAGTTACAGTGGGATTTCGAATGGACCTTCTTACTTTGAACCTCACCTATCTAAAAAAAATTGTGATATGGAATACGCAGCAATTTTTTTAAAACATAACATTTCTTTCAATCACTTTGATTCTAGAGAAATCAATCAACCTCATCTGCTATGAATGAAGATATCATATTCATATATGATTCATATTTGAACGATTTTCCTCCTGTTCTCCTATATACGCTCATTAATCACTTTTATTTGATACCCATGTCCTAGCGGTTACTGTGAAAATGATAAATCGTCATTGTAAGATCGCCATATTGGATTGAAAATGGCAACATAGGTAATCGAACATTGTCATGCAAAAGGAGCATGTCCGGTGGCTGGTTACTCCTTAGTGAAACAATCTAGTGAGAATATGGGGCTCTGTGTTTCGGTGGACGCGTTTAGACGCTCTGCTGACACATCATCCGCACGGCACTGATCTCTGCTATAGAGTATCCTTGCTGGTTGAGCTTGTGCATTGGGATCGCGGTAGCGCAGTAGCAATTCGACAGAGGAGAATCTGACTCGGTACGCAATGGTTTTGGTTTTAGTACACGACCGTGCACTGTAGGCACAAAACAGTAAACATGATATAACCTAAAATTTATCTAATTATCGGTAGTTAACTGTATGTATATACATGTGTATGTATAACTCCAATGCCTATATACATGAATATATATGTGTTCAACTTAAAATAAACCATTTCCGAGCTCCTAAACACTTGTGAAACCTAATAAAAAATGTTGAAATTTAAACTAGCCAGTAACTAAAAGTAATGATAATACCTGTACCGATTTAAAACAGACTTAAATGCAAATCTTTAAAATATCGTTCAGCATTGGCCCAAGATAGCTTCGTAAATTACTCCTCATGGATATCCAGCATTGTCACTACTACCAATGCGGTCCACGGTCCCTGACGCTAATACTTCTTTTACACGTCTGTCTATCGCTACCAAATGGTAGGCATCATAAAATTCTTGGTGTCCCATTTTTAGTTCCTACTTGAAATCATTTCCATCGTAGCTTTTGTGATACCTCTCGCTCCCTTTGCCCATACAACCCTTGTAGATGTTGGTTTTTGCCTTGTCTTGTTGAGTAATACAATGAAAAATGTTGAACTGTTTGCTAGTAGATTGAGTTTGTCTTGTACCCTCTTGATTTGAATGCATAAGTAGATAAAGTTTGTCGTTTATTTAGTTGAGAGTGAATAATTCCGTACAAATGGAATATGCTACTACTTACCAGATTCTATTGACGAATCTTCGAAAAGTTATAATGCTTGAATTGTGTTTTCGACAGCTACATTTATCTTTGTTCATGTTTTTGTGATGATGCTTCCAGTTACTGTTAGTTACAAAGTGATAATTTATAGGTGACAGAATGTGATAATTTCGTGTCAAAAATTAATTTATCAGCTGTTGAACTCCAGCTATAAAATTAACGTGCACTAAAATTGCACGTTATTTTAACGTATCGAAAACTGAAGTTTATTACGTTTTAATGAAGCTGGAATATGCAGGATGAAATTCGATTATCGCTTGTAAAACTTTTCCAATCTTGGTATAGATTCAGGTTGTGAATCTGCAAATATTACAGGATTACACCTGAAATGCCATAGTTTCAAAATGTAGTATTTGAAAAGGTTGTACATATAGGAAGAAATGTTTCTAAAAGTAGGTATGTTATCAAATCTTTCTCATTCTATAATAATATTTCAGGTATAAAAAATATTATCATATTGAGAAAGTGTTTACTGAATGTATTCGTTGAATCATATAAGATCATAGTTATCATTCTTTCATCATTTAAATTTCAAACACATAAGATACTACAGTATATTGACCAATTACCGAGCCAATAATATTTATTTCGGAAATACTAACATTTCCAATGATTCACTTGTAGGTATTGGAAAACAGTAGTCATATTACATTAATGTGTCAAATATTATTTTCTCAATAATTAACTTGATTTGATGGTCTACATATGTTCAAATCTAATACTAACAGAAATCACAGAACGTTCACTTCTTAGTTTTCGTTTGTTGAATTTTCAACATTGCCACTAATGATTTCTAAAAAATTGTGTGTTATTTGACACAAAGTGGTGGCCAAAGTGGTTAAGGCAAAGAAAAAAATGGAAAACCTAACTTTACGCTCTAGGACAATTCAACTTTGAATTAACTAAAAAGGCAATGAAGATCGACAACCCAAACTATTCAAGAATTTTCTTACTTCTAGTCTCGATCTCTTGAAGAGAAATTCAGATTACACACAAAGTACCACTCTAATTAACGTTTTGAGACTAATTACGGTTTGCATTTATCGGTTTACTGACATATATCCGATAAAAAAAACTATATTTCTCCAAAAGTTCACATTTGTTTTCGAATGTATACTTGGGTATATTTTTTATGTATAGAAACTAACGAAGTCGTAACTTTGATCGTGTCATGAAAACGTAAGAAATGTCAATTTGGTTGATACTTTTTTTCTGGAAATAGAAGATCTGCAGGAAAAAATCTTTAAACACTCCGAAAGCGTAATTTTCACAAGATCGTCGTTCTCTAAATGAAAGATTTCTCAAAAAGTATATTTCGAAGTCTGTCAAGGTGAACTTCGGAGAGGTGGTACATGTATTTGACGTTTACTTCTGATATAATATATCGATCTGGGTGAAATTCAACGAAACAAGTGGGAATAACACTTCCCCTGAAAGTATTTATAGAAAAAGAAGTCCCTTCCTTTTATGTTAAATGTGCGTGACATATGTAGATAAATCTTCTGTTGGTATCAAGCAAATTCCACTTGTTTCAAATAAAAACCCAAAGATTTCACTTTACTTCTCAATTCAATTCCTTTTGTCTATCATTTTTATTAATTATACCCAAATAAGTTTTATCAATACTATCTTTTCGGTCTCGACAAATTATATCGATACTGCAAGTTTCATAATAGTTGAACGAAAAAGTGAATAAACATATCTGTAACATTATTCCTGCTAAGTACTGTCTGCCCTTCGAACATTTTTTGAAAACCCTACGTATTTAGCTGAATAAATGCTTTCCACGAACTGTCAATGCACTGTTCAGAATTGTTTCTATCGGTAACATGAAGTGGTAGCTTTTGAGTGAATTGTGTTTCAAATATTTTATTCCGTTATGAATGTTTGGTGGAACAACTGAATGAGAAAAAGTTATTTTCGAGTGATTCAATATTAATAATCAAAATGGTTTTTTCGAATAGATTTTCATTTGAAATTTTTCTGAAAAAAACTTTTTTTTGTATGACTCATGCATATCTTTCAAAAGAGATAAAATATCTCTTTTTGAATAAACCGAATATGGAACTGATGGCTTGTGTTTTCTAGTTTTCAGAAAATTTCTTATTGCTGTTCAATTTAAATTTTAAATATACAATCTGTTCGAAATAAGAAAGGCCAGTATGGTGAAAGCGGAAACCGTAAGAGATACAAGTTCGATTTAATTAAAGAAGAGTTTTCCATTTCAGCTCATTTGAATGACGTTTAAAATTCAAAAAACAATGATTCTGGTGATACATCAGTGAAGTTGTTAAAAAGGCTAACTCATATGGATTATTTTCCGAGAGAAAAATCAAAATTGGTGATGATATCTTTCTTCCTAACGATAGAAAACCATTAAAAACAAATTTGCGAATTTCGTTTTTTTAATATCTCCGGTACTATTTTTTTTAATTATTCGAATGAACTCTAAAATCTGATAATCCAACTTTTATGTCTCACAGTGCCCAACTTTTCCTTATTGGCCCTCATTATCTTGGACACGGAGCATATTACAATGGCATCATGTGAAATTCCTTGATTACATTTCATCTCTTTGAGGCTTAAACTGAACACTCAATTGTAATTTTCGACTCAAATGTCATTTGAAGATACCATACTAATTTTATAATATGATTCGCGATGTCTTTTGATATGCTATTATTGTTTCTTTCATTAATAATAATTCTAGTTCCGTTTATAACACTATTATACAATGTCAAACTTCACAGGGCATGTTGACTGAAGGAAACTAAAAATTTTAAAACTCCATTTTTAGGTGCATCTTCTTCATTCATAGATATTTGAAAATTCAATTCAATTTCGCCATGGAAGCTTCTTCAAAAGAGCTATCAGAATCTGTTTCAATGTGTGTCGACCAATTTGGCCAACCTCAACTTAGAACTTTCAACGTTAAGGATAATAATTCACACAGACATACAGTTTTTCTTGATATTTTTGAACTTTTCGTTGAAGTAATTTACCACTAGTCAAAACTACAACTGAAACCGCATGAAAAATAAATACGAAAGAATAAAGGAAGAATAAGGAAAAATTGCATATTCAAAAATATGAAATGAAAAATCCAATATGTTGATGTCGGTTTTGAAGATACTGTGGAAACGCTCTAGTATTTATATTATTTTATCACGAAAATACTTCTTTTATACACCATAACTCTTTTCAACGTACGTTTTACCAACTAATTTGGTGTCATCTCGGTCTGCATACTCAAGTACAGATTATCAAAAAAAAAATCGCAATCTTTCAAGGAATTTTTCTGCTCATATTTGTGGAAATGATCACTTTGTTTCGATTCATATGTTACAAAAAAGAATTCGTTTTTTATATGATGAATGTCGTGGATTTAAAAATCAATATGTGAACTTATGTATCTTAATCAACTCATCAATTATATGTCTTTGAAGAAAAGCCGTTGCTTTCAGCAAAGTTTATGATAATACTTTTCTCAATATCGCATCTTCCTTCTCTCATTTTTTGTTGTGAACATTGGTGAGACCTGTCAAGAATATCAGAAAGTACCACTGACATTCTTCTTATAAACAGTCAATTATAAACTCTGGCCATTTCTGAGTTTGTTATTGAGAGTCGACCAAAATTCTCATTTTTTTGTTCCCACATTACATTTGTCTATCTGTTTGAATGGCATAAACTCGAAATCTACCGAACGGAATTTTATAAAAATTCCCCAATGGACGGACTGATTCAAGAGGAAGGTTTATGTGTATAATTCAAATATATTTTGTAAACATTTGTTGAAATATGACGATGGTATCTATCCGGCCAACTTCCATAAAAAATTATCTCCCAAATATAATAAAACAATTCATTACATATTGTTAATTTTTTAAAGGTCTACGAAAAAGTCAGTGATGGCAAAATATATCTTTTGAGGATGACTTACTGAACAACGTTTAATGTTCAAAGTATTGGTCACATACTAAGTGGTAATTAGATATCCTCATGAAATTGAAGGTGTCAGTTACTTTAGGCATTCCGTACATAACATAATTGGCCTGTAAACCATATTGTTTGAATAATATCGTGCGGCAAAATAAACTCAAGCAGCGTCGCATACATATGCGAGAACCCTGATGGGGAACAATATCATTGATTTTGTTTCACGTAGTGAATTACTTTGGGGATTGAAGACGCATTTTTTGTTTTGTGTTGTCTTAAGGTATAAATTGAAACTGATAGTTGTGAACACGTTTTTGTTTGAGTGAATGTTACAATTTCATACCATTTTATATCATATTAGACAATGGAAGTCCGAACTACTGAAATTCACTTCCTCAAGCATGAACATATGCTTGAGGAAGCTATTGTATAGCTAAACACGTGTCGCGGTTTTTGTAAAACTCTTTTATAGTGAAAATTATACAATAAACTGTATTGATTAGTTTTTCAATTGATTTTGCGTTGAGAACTGCAAAACATAAGTTACGGTCCTGATTTCTCAAATTTTAAATAGTTATTATTAGTAACTAGAGATTACTATATGAAATCTGTGAAGAGTCTGATCTCAATTATGCATCCAGAAAAAAGCATGCTGAAAGTTTTTTGTAAATTTGAGAAGAATTTGTTAAGCAGTAGAGAAAAAAATTTTCAACTGAGTTACATGATTTGTTAGCAAAACTGTACTTTTCTGATTTTCCAACAGATTATAATGGATCACCATATTCAAATAAAACTTTGTTGCGAGTGAAAATCTCATAATAAAGTATTTCTCGAATACGTTATGGATTTTCATGAAGTATCGGTCGATTCAATCACATTGCATTAATGTATTATCAATTTTTCAATCAGTGGAATGAAGGCAAACAGATTTTATACTCAACGTTTTTGATATCATCAACTGATTGATAGAAATCATGCATACAGAATCATAGAATGAAGTCAATGAAAATTTCTGGTACTTTCAAGAATGAGGCCGTTATCACTTCCAGTTATAACCAACTCTATTGTTTTCTTTTATCTTAGTCTTTATGGTTGTCGGAACTTTCCTCAGAAAATAGTGGGTAGATAATTTTGGAAAACTAGGATTTTTCCCAGTATTCTATCTTCTCTATAGCAAATATTACCCAATCTTTATCGGCTTTTCTAGAGATTATTGAACTAAATTTAACACCAAGTTCAGACCACAAATCTCAAGATAGCTCCAGCACGTATGAAAAGTTTTTGGTTTACGCTTTCTTTCGTATTTTAAACCACTCGTATACAACACAATGCAGGTAGTAAAGGCAATTTTCTCAAGAAAGTGGGTAACTGACATCTATTGGTATATATGAGAAAGAAAACATGAAAAAACTGTACTTTCAAAATTTAGGAATATAAGATAATATGACAACTATTCACTGATGAAAAATGAAGGAATCTTCAAAATCGAAAGAGTTGATTGGTGATGAAAGTTATGAAAACAGAACAGTTATTATCAATCCACAGTCACCTAAACTTTATTTCATCATCAAACTGATTTTCCAGTGAAATGTGTGTTGTTCGTGGTTGCTCGGTAATAGAAATTCTCAGTACTAATTTGAAATTATATTATTTCTAGACTGCGATTTAATATGAATAATTATTGAAATTTGAAGCCAAAAACTTATTTTCCATTATACCTCGAACACACTGACTTGGTTTGGTAAAAAAATCTGATAGATATAACCTGGGCTGAAAAGTACCGGGTCTAAGAAAAAAAAACGCGTTTTTTGTTCAAAAACATTTCAATACCACTTTTGTAAAGCTATTTATCTTTTGCCTCAAATATGCCTCAGTTTTAGCAATAACCTCTTCATTCGAGCGGAATTTCTTACTAGTGAACATTTTTTTGAGGTCTGCGAACAGCCAGTAGTCATTGAGAGCCAAATTTGGCGAATATAGTATATGCGGGAGCAATTCGAAGCAATTTTGTCATCGTTTTCATTGATTTGTGACATTGTGCATTGTCTTGATGAAGCAGCACTTTCTTTTTCTCTTTCTTTTCTCTTTTCTCTTTGTCTTTCTCTTTTGTTTTTCAAATGGGGTCAGCTTTCAAACATTCCAATGAGCCTGTATAATTATTCACTGTTGATGATATTACCCTTCTCGAAACAGTTGATGAATATTACACTACTCACATCCCAAAGGTCATTACCTTTTCAGCTGATCGTTGTGCTTTTGAGCACTTTGGATGAGGTTCACCAGTTGCTCTCCACTCAGATGATGATCGTTTTGATTCCGGAGTTAAGTGATGGATCTATGTTTTGTCCATTGTCATATATTGATGCAAAAATTGCTATGTTTAAACATGGCCAAACACTGCTCAGAATCATCAAGACGTTCTTGTTTTTGGTCAACAGTGAGCTCGCGCGGCACCCACTTTGAACAGAGCTTTCTCATAGTTGAATGTTCGTGCAATATAAAGCTAACACGTTTTTTTGATGTCGTTACAATGTTAGCTAACTCACGCAACTTCACTTCTCGATCGTTCAAAACGATTTTGTGGATCTTTATGTTTTTTATGTTTTCTAGTGTTACTGCCTCATTTGGACGTACACTGCGTTCTGCATCATCGGTGTCTCTACGATCACGTTTCACTTCGCTTGGACGATATTTTTTCCATCAAGCAGCAGTGTAAAGTTAAAATACGAAATTGTTTTTGAACCTTTGTTTTGAAAATAACAAAAGTAGTGTCACTCTTAGCACACTAACTCACAAACGTATGAGTAGAATATTATGAAATTTCAACAACTTTCTTTTGAAGGTTAGTACTAACTGAAGAATCGGTGAATGCAATAAGACTAGCTCCATCTATCTGTTAGGCCCGAGACTTCTCAGCCCATGTAGTAAACTATTTCATTTCAGTAGAAAAGTGGAATATTCTATATTTGCTCACTACTCCTCTATTTCTGAACATTTCCAATTTCAAAAAACAAGCACATTTCCCAATCATCAGAAATGCAATACTCTTCTCGACGCGCGTTTTAACAACCGAGTGGTCGTCTTCAGGAAATGAAGAAAACTGTCCGGTAATATTATACAGTACAGTTGAGTGATTGATAACGCTGACTCAGTTCCTTTGGTCGAAGAATTCATTCTTTATAGAAAACCAACCAACCAAAAGAAATTATAAATAAGATTTCAGTGTTTCATTTCAAGAATGATATTTTAGAATTCAAATGAACAGAGTGTAATATAACTGAATACTTCATATGGACAGTTATGTGAAACAGGTTTTTCTTCATCTCCTCAAGACGTCTCATTGGCTGGTGAAACGAGCGTCAAGAAGAGTATTGCATTTCTAGTGAATGGAAAAAGTGCTTGTTTTTCGATTTATTCTACGCCAGATGTTCCAGTTCCACCATTTCTTTTTTCCAAAAAAATTCCACGTTTCACCCTCGCGGCAAGGGTTTAATTAATGACAAACCTTTCAAGTCTTTTGGAAGCCCAAATACATAAATAATATATTGTCTTCATATGGACTGTATCAGACTGTGTATTAGTAATCGGTCCGCAGCCAGGCGGTTCAACGTGGGTGCTTTGTTCACTCACTCGAATTGACTGCCGTGTTGGTCGGTGGTTCAAGCCCTAGTCTGAGCGATCGATTTTCACTTGCTATCGTCCCACCCGTGTTAGGAATCACACGTTGAATGGTAAGACCTTGTTAATCCTTAGCTCGCACAAGTTTCGACAGATTTTCAACATATTTCAACAGTAGACATAGATGCATGTCATGCGGGTTGCGTAATTGATAATGCTCAGTTCCTTTGGTCAAGGAATTCATTCTTTATAGAACAGCAAACAAGAGTAGGTAGGTATAACTGAGTTTTTTGTTTTATTTCAGTGTTTCATTTCATAATAATATTTTGGAATTCGAATATACAAAGTATAACATAACTGAATACTTCACATGGACAGTTGTGTGAAATAGGTTTTTCCGTTCAACAGTTGTTGTTGAATAAGATTGTTAATGAATTATGTTATGATTTCGGAGCTGCAAGTTTTTCCGGGTTTTCCTGCAGGTGAAAAAGCAAATGCGCCACTGGAATCAATAAAGTCGCCCCGGAGCGCCAATTAATTTTTGTTGTTTTATAATTTCATGATTTGCATTTTGGAAGTGTTATAATGATCATATTTTAACATTGTCATAAATAAATCTTAACATACCTATATTAACATGAAGTAGCTGCATTCAATAACGTATTTCAAAATGTACGAAATATTCAGAGAAAATTTTTAAAACTCTCTCAAACAGAATTGAGTTTCCCAACACAAATTTCTAATCAACGACACCGTTATGTTATAGATATATTGTATAGATATACTGTTCCTGAGAAAACTACAAAAAAATACATCGATCAACTCCAAGAAATGAAGTGCCATAGAATATTGACATGCTTTGACAAACCCACCAAAAATATTGCTGAACAAGAGTGTGTTTTTTGTTTCAATTCTTATATTTTCCAAACTGAGAGAACTTTTTCCAAATGAAAAAATAACAAAGAAATAGTTTTTAAAATTAGAAGGCGTATTCAGAATTTGAAAATGATTTTTCGGAAGAAGGGTATAAACCAATTCTAGGAGATATTTCATCTTACTTAAAAAAAAATTGATTCAAAAATTCCTTTGATAACCGGATTTGTTTTCTAATGAATTCAACAATCATTCGAAAGTTTTGATTATGATCGGTATGAAAACAGAAAATATCGATTGCGTCTCCGTTTTCAATTGACTCATTTTTATAGAATTGTTAGGCATCCATAATAAATAATTCTGGAATTAAAAACAATTATAAACTTTCTTATTGATAAGTTATAATTTACTTTTCGAAAATCATTATGTTTGCTTTAGTTTGTGAAAAACTCACAATGAAGTGTTACTCACTATAATCTCTCGAATCTAAAAAATACTACAAGACAGTACTTCGACAGACATTTGTTTTCCAGATGCTTTTTTTGTTGAAAGTACTTACTTCCATCAATGCAGGACATATCATAATGTGTGGGTACTTGAATAATACAAGATATATTTGACAAAATTAAACATTCAAAAATGAGCACTTCTCCCAAACACCAGAACTGCAAAACTCTTCTCAATGCGCGTTTCACCAACCGAGTTGGCGTCTTCAGTAGATGAAGTAAACTAATTCCCAACTCTAAAACTGGTGTATATTTATATACCCTGTTAGATATACCCTGTTATATACAAATAGACCCATTTAGGAGTAAGGAATTAGGTTACTTCATCTTCTGAAGATGCCAACTCGGTTAGCGAAACACGTGTCGAAGAGAATGTTGCGGTTCTGGTGTTTGGGTACTTGCGAACAGTGTCTGTTTAGAATTTATTCTACGCCAGAGGTTCCAGCTCTTCCTTCAAAAATTCAACAAGAAGTATACTATTTCCTTACTCTAGGATTGATTTTTATTCATATTCAGCAGAGTAAGTTTGGTGAAACGCGCGTCGTGAAAATTATTGCAGGACTGGTTTTTAGGAAAAGTGTTTGCTTTGAATTCATTTCATGCCAGATGTTCCAGTTCGACCTTTTGAAATTCAACAACTTTATTTATCCACTTAAATCACAGCTCAGAACTATTACTTCAATTAATCTTTTAAATTATTCAACTAATTCTTTTTTATACTCGTTGTTCTCTCCTGGAACTAATTTTTGACATGATCTTCAAACTTTCTCCACAAATGATTCAATCTGGTAACTTCTCTTCCTCTCGAAATTATTCCAAGCAACTCTTCATCTTCGAATATATGTATATTGCAAACCGTTTCATTGAAACGTGCACACAGAAGCAACGGTTTTCCATCACTTTCGTGATGGATTCTGATGAATTTAGGAATATTTTTCGGAGGTCGAATCCACTTTTTAATCGCTTGTTAGAACTAGTGAATTCATTAATAATGAAGAAGGACCCTAACTAATGATTATCTCTGAGAGCTGAGGAAAAATTGACAATAACACTGGGATTTTATTACTTAGAAATATTTCTGATCCCGTTGTGGATTATTGAAATCTTCGGGAATTGGATAGTAATTGGTAGCAGATGTTGATGCTGAAGACCCACTTGACTATGATTGCGTAGAGATTTGACTTACTGATGGGTGCTGTTGGTAGCCGAATTGGTAGTCGGTAGTTGTTGAGCATGGTGGTGTACCAATCCGATCAATCAGGCTAACTGCCTCCAAAATATCTAACACTGCTTTTGGTCTGTATATAATCCATTATTATCTCATCAGCAACATTAGTCTGGGTTTTCTTCATTATCTTTGGAGGTGGTTTCATTGCCCAGCTGCCTATGATGGTGGATTTATTGGTTAATTACCTGTTCCTGTATCTTCATTTCCCTCATTAGGTTCTTCTACTCCCTGATTTTCAATGACTTTCACTTGACACTTTGTCCCTATTGCTTTACTCTTTCATGTAAACATTGTATGGACGTACAGACGTGATGGTTTTCTGCTGCTTCAATAAACTTGAAATGTATCTGCTTGAAATGTATCTGCTATCGCAGCTAATTTCTTTTTTCAGCTGCAGATAATTGAAATAATGAAATATGCTTGTACTACTGAAACGTGAAACTGAAGCAATAAGAAACTGATTTACCGAATTTCTTGAAATCCGGTTTCCTGAAATCAATGAAACTAATGTTTCATCAAACGTTGTGAGCACCAATCTGTGTTAATCTTATCTAACGGTTGCAAGTAACTTCAGTTTCATATTTCACGAAACCAGTTTCATGAAACAAATTTCTCCAGTGTGCATGGCGCCTAACACGTTATCCTGGCGACGACGTGACTTCTTGATACAGAAGTAATATCGCTACGCTTATTGACAATCGGAATACGGGTAACGGCATAATTATAACAACAATGGAGCTCTAGTGTCTCGTTTGAGGACGAGGCAGATACATTGAAGTACTGTTAGCTTCATCAAGTAAATAAGTCATCGAACGAAAGAAAGCAACTTGAGTATTACCTTCTTCCCCAAATAGAAATCTAAAAACATTATACTTTTGTGTGTGTCGAAAGATAAACGAATATAAGAAAACGAATATTTTGAAATGAAATTTCAAAAATTCATCTCTCCAATCGTACCTGCACAGGAGGTTATGGTAGATGCCTACCAGAGAGACAACTACTTCTCAGGCTAATACCATGATGGATTTCGAATCATATTCGACAGCCATTTAGGCAAGATACTTCACAGAGGTTTAGTCTTGCAGATGTTTATCATTCATCCAGCAGCATGACCAAACTACTAAAATCAGTCGAGTAGATCACCTACAGACCGGATTCAAGGTATAATCTCTCATCATCGCAGGAAAAATCCGACCCAAACAGTAGTATGTCTAGGACTCGACTGACTTCATCGCGGCTCGACTATATGAATGAAACCTCCGTCTAAGAGACAGATTTATTACCTAGTGACAGCTCCATCTCACCAACTGAAAATATAACCAACAGGTGTGGCAGAGACAATTCGGAACATTTATTCTCTTATACATATGTACCTTTCCTCGATGAAGTATTCAGAATTATTTTGACTGCTATTAGAGAATAGGTATAGTCGAAGTAACCTGTATTGTGAATAGTTAAAGCTTTCGGCATTTCAAAGGCCAAAAAACCAATACAGGGAAACAATGCCGCTGCCAACTAGTCCACGTGGACTGAAGAAATGGCGGTTCGTATTGGATGATTTTTACTAACCGAGTTTTACGATTGGCTGAAGAATCATATAAAATTAAATTTGAAGTCATGTTACGGTGACGAATAGAATGTGGAGATTAGTATCGCCATCGTGTTCAGTTCAGAAACTGATCGAGATTTGAGTGTTGAAATTCGATATTGGTGCAGTTATAATTACTCAAAATGTGGCGTCCTTGGACAAGTACTAATAGTAATAACGAGTGTGATAACAACGCAGACTTTTTCCTGTGTAGCGATTCCAATAGCGATGATGAACAATGCGAAAAAGAGATAGCAGTGAATAAGATTCGGAGACATTCAAATATTGAAAACAGAGAGTGTGTTTCAATGTATATACGAATCTACATCTCAAGTTTGATTTCGAGGGAAACAAACTATTACAAGCAACATCAGATTTGACCGAAATTCCTTTCTCAACTGTACGTGAAATAGTCAAAAACAATCCTTATGAACGCAAGACACGATGTGATACGGGATTACCAAAACCTTTAGAGGTTCATCTAATAAAATCATTGAAAAAAAAACAATATACGACTTTTGCCAAAGCAATGAGATTCCGGCCATAACGTGAGCTGCTCTGACAAACTCAAAATTGGATAAAGAAACTAGGATTTAGATTTAAAATAATAAACAAACGTCAAGCAGTTATGGAAATCAGAAGAATAGTGGAATTGCGTAGCAAATACTTAGAACAAATAAGTAAATATAGACAAGAACAACAGCAAATTTTCTATTTGGACGAAACTTGCTATGACACTCACGACACAGTTACGAAAGTGGACTGATGGTTCGAGAATGTGTACGTCTAACATGCCTGCAAACAAAGGATCGCGACTTGTCATTGTGCATTGCGGAGAAAGTAAAGGATGGGTTCCGAATTCTTCGAAATTATGTTGAAAAAACTTGAAGACTGCAATGTTGACTATCATAAGAACATGGAAGCTAATATTTTTGAGGAATAGTTTGAAAACACAATGATCCCAAATTTGGATGCAAATACTGTAATAGTTCTTGACAATGCTTCCTATCATTCGCGACAGCTCATCAAAGTACCGAATAAAAATTCGAGGAAAGATGAAATACAAAGTTTATTATGGATAACAGTTTGTATTATGAAGATTACTTCACCAAAAACCAACTACTTGAAGTTTTACAGACAAAAACATTTTCCAAAAATTTGATAAGAAGGTAATAGAGCTAGTTAAAGAAGAAGTACCTAATATTACCGAAGAAGAATGGCAGAAAAGGATTAAAAAAGTAATTTTAGTTGAAAAAGACTATATGGAGATTGGACACTTCCATATTAATGATGGAAATAAATTCATTATTGATTCAAATGATGACAGTGATAGTGAATCAGAGAATATGGAAGAGAAATAATCAGAAACTTTCGAAGAAAGTTAGTGAAGTGTTTTTGAATCGATCGATTGTATATACATATATGTGAGTAAGTAGTATTCAGAAGTATTTTCAATCATCACTCTGTTATTTGAATCCCTACTTTTCCACTCATCTAGATAAACGAAATATTGTTATTGTAACTCTTATTAATCAGAAATGATTATTGAATAATCATTTCAGTTAGCTGGCTAACTATATTATTGAAGGAGGACTATTGGAAGGTAGGTTGCACTATATCGTTTACTTGAACTATACATATGATTATGAGAAATGGAATATAAATGGTTGTGTATCATGATTTTAAGAAATATTGAGAGGTCTATGGAGCCAGTTTTATTTATCAGACTATGGAATAAAATATGAATTATTTCACTATGAGATTCAAATTTAAAATATAGTTCATGAAATGGAACTGTCACTAGGTAATAAATCTTTCTCTTAGACGAAGGATTCATACATATAGTTCAGCCGAGTCTCAGACACACTGCTATTTGGGTCATATCTTTGGTGAACTGATGAGAGGTGATACCTCGAATCCGATCGGTATGTGATCAACTGGATTGATTTCAGCCTCGTCCTGCTGCTGGATGAACAAAACATATGTAAGACTCTCTTCTGTGAGGTAACTTGTATAAATATTTGACGGATATAATTCAACTAGTTGCTGCCCGCAGCTTCGACCTCGTAGAATTTGGTATGTCATATTGATTTTCGTGACAGACCATTTTAAACAAATAGTTAAAATATTTTTTCAACAACCCAAAACTACAGGATTCCAAATTCAAAATTGACGAAATTCAATGTAATATTAAAACCCCTATTTTTCCCCCTTGGGGGTGGAAATTCCTGATTTCCTTTGGAGATGCGTATTTACGCTATACAAAGAACTTACCTGTATATTTCAAGATTCTCGGTTCAGTAGCTTTGTCAGTACGTTAATAAAATAGTGTCAGTCAATCAATACGTATGCACGTACAATATTGAATAACATCAGCAAAAAATACATTAGTAATCTCACAAATGCTAATCGTACTAATATTATAAATGCGTTAAGTTTGTGAGAATGGATGAATGTAATGTATGTATTTACGTTTTTCAATTTTTCACGCCCAAACAACTCAAAGGATTCCAATGTAATTCGTTAAATAAATAGATCATGACCTAGAATAACACATAGGGTAGGTTCTCACGGTAACGCGGCTGAAACAACAGCGAAAAGCTGGTATTATAACGTATAGCCGAGGCTAGTTCTTTGTATAGCTTAAATAAACATCAAGAACAAAATCAGGAATTTCCACCCCCAAGGGAGAAAATAGGAGTTCTCAGTTTTGAAGTTGGAAACTTAAAGTTTTGGGTTGATAAAAAATACACTGTAACTAAAAAAATTTGCCAACTGCACTTAGTAATGAATAGCTTCGAGATTCGAATTATGTTACCTATAAAGAAATTCGCAAAACTAACACAATCGTCAACGACGTCTGCCCTCACGCGTCTGCCCGCGTTCGGTTCGGGTTCTCGGCGAATGCACTTCATTGCTTAGACCACCCCTCTACCCGTGCGCATCGTTCCTTGTCGTCTCACAGTAGACGCGCCGCGTAATGACTTACTGCGTTGCGTTAAATTAATCTGATACATTTTAAACAATTTGTCCAAATTACCTAGTGTGAAAGACGAAGTTTCTTTATATTAAATACTTAAAACAACCATTGTATCAATTTTTTTCAAGAATTCGACAGATATTCTAAAATGTACATTTTAAAAAAAGTATCCAATTCAATTGTACTTATGACTCAGTATTTTGCATATGGTGGGTACCACATAGATATATGCTATCGCGGACTTTTATTTAGAACTATTTAAGATAAACAATCTTACGGAACATTATCTTCATGTAACTCCAACGGTATAAGCAGCGCACGCCAAGGGAGCAAGCATTTTTTCGACTTACTTGATACTTATCGTTATATTATGACCAAAATTACACAGAACCTTTGTGAATTGTAGCCTATGTGGCCTATTCTGATGCATAAGTTGTATTTCGGTAAAGTTTCATCTAAATCCGTTCAGTCGTTTAAGCGTAAAAGAGCCGCAAACATACATACATACATTTATCCATCCTCACAAACTTTCACATTTATGATATTAGTAGGGTAGACCGGGATTGGAAGTCACATTTTTTGTCTTATGCATTTTTATTGTCCTTTTTCATAAATTATAAATGATATTTTCATATCAATAGATAGTATTTTTATACTCTTTTAAAAAGAAACATTTTTTCTCCAACATCATCCATAAAGGAAATCTAACAATTCTTATGAAAAAAAGAGTATCTGGAGCAGGTAGTCACATAGGTAATTGAGGGGTATGAAAACATTCAAATAAATATTCTCATTGAAAGTGAAATTATATACGCAATTAATCATATTCATTCGTAGGAAAAAACATATTTGCTCCAAATAAAAAAACTTCCATCTGGTAACTTCAATACCAAAATTATAGGTCCATCAGGCCGCAATGCTTGTTAACTGGAAATACTCATCAAAGCGAAATTATATCTAGTCAGTCTAAAATTCAGTGAATATTCGAATTCACAATTATGACAAATATAATCGGGCAAATGTAACGCGGTTTTTTGAATGATTTTGGGAGACGAACCGAAATAAATACTTGTAGCCATATAGGTAAGTATGCATTTTTCTAATTCTTTCTCCTATTTGTCGATGAAGATTTGCCTATACCTTTGATAATCAACTTTTGTTGATTCCCAAAATCACTCATCTTGCAGTACGCAGTATTACTATGATTTTCTCTAAAACAAACGAAATTGTATGTAGCAGAAGCTCAAAAAGCCAACAAAAAAAATGCAGCACAAATATATATGGTATTGGTTCTCATATGTGACTACCAGCCCCCGGTACTGACGATGCCCAATAGGCTGAAACAGCTGTCTACCGGTGGCTCTTAAATTGAAATCAATATGGGAATGATCAAAGAGTACTTATCTATTCATTTTTTGATTTTCATGGAATTATTTTCCAGCAGCTTGACATCAATAGTGGAGAATTCATATTACTAAAATACAAGAAGCTGTAACTTTTCGGTTGTGAATATTCAACAAATTTTGAGTGAACGGTATAATTTAACCGCAACTAACCTGAAAGAATATCAGTACTGCTCGGGATATGGCAGATTTCTGTTTTCAATATACGAAAATGTTGCCAATATGAACGAAAAATCTTTACACTTTCGATCAATTTATCCTTCTCAACGGCAGCCTTTCCAGAATGATTGATATAATCCTTGAAGTATACACACCATTTTTGGAAGAAAAAGCTCAGCAGGGCATGAATTGAGAAGCAGCTGAATAAAATTGGATGAAGTAATTTATTACTTGATATTTAAATTGCTTTGGTTTTACCCAAGGATACCCCTTTCTATTTCGCGGGAGTGAGTGGATTTGAAAGCTCTTTTTCACCACATCAAATTTTGTGCCTATAATTTTGAGGTCGATACAAAACCCGCTTCATGAATAAATCTGGCCAAAAATGTACTTGTGAGTTTCACATAATTTAGCCTTTGAGTTTTATTTTCATCAGTAAACAAAGATATCAATTAGGACGAGGCATTTTTTCATTAAGTCGAAAGCTTCAGAACTCAACAAATATTCAATATACATATAATAAGAGAAACTAAATGTCATTGAAAGTTCCATGTCTCATGTTGTACGTAATTTCAACTGGGCTGATTTCCAGAAATATTAGTTTTTTTAAATTGAAAGGGGAAAGGAAAAATCAACTTTTGTGATAGAAAGGTTTTGTCTTCCTACTTCTCCATCTTGATACAAAAAATGTGGGATTCTTTCAAAGACAGGAATAAAGCAATCAATTTCAAAAAAGTAACTCTATACGTAATTTTATGAATGAATTGAGTGTTTTTTCTTATAATGTTATCCAGATTTGGTACTGAAGAGCTGATGAGGAAAGTGTCTTACGGCGAAACATTGTGAGGATGACAGTGTTTCATGTAGGTTATTTCATTTCTCAAGTATTTAGAGTTTGAAAATATAGCAGGGTTAACTACTTTTTCTTCAAACTGTTAATTGTGATAGCCTCTCTTCAGCATCTCAGTACAATCAAGATTACTTGATTACTCTTTGCCAGTTGTTTGGGTGTTCCGCAGTTCCAAGTTGAGTATCTTTTTTGTCCTCAGTAAAAAAGACGAGACGCTAAGAGGGATTGAGAGCTTCGGCTCTGCCATTGGTGGTCTATCAGTCTAGCACAGAATATATCCGAAGATAAAACTGGCTATCAATAACATTCTCAATAAGGGAAAAAACAGGAGCACTACAGGAAAATCCTCAAGGCGCTTTAAGAGCGGTGGCTGTGCGAAAGTAGTGATTCGCATTGGATTTGAATCGCTGGAGACTAAATCCATTCGAAAAAACGTTTTCGAAAAGTTCATTCCACATAAACGCAGTTTTCCAAATGAAAGAGTTCTTAAACAGTGAAGTTCGAGGTGTACCGAGTTGAACCTCAAAACGATAAACAGACACAGTTCGTCGCGTATTTCTGATGGGACCGCTCTTGGTGGAATCAAATGTGTCAAGTAACTTGAACACTTCCCTTGACAGTATCTATAGAAGAGGGATAAATTTTTAACCTTTCTTCGAAGTTCCAGACGCGATGTTCGCGTCTCAAACCAGGTAGATGGCTCTTTTCTAGATGGAATCTTAGGGGCGAAGCTCCATAAATAAGAACAATTCTCCGAAGAAGGTCTGATCTGAGCTTTATAAAGCATCAGGAGTTGTTGAGGTTGTATAGTTTTCTGGTTCTAAACAGTGTTCCAAGCTTTTGATAAGCAGCTTTTGCAATTCCAGTGACATGATTGTGCCTAGACATATTGGTGTCCATTTTAACCCCCAATAAATTTATCGACATAATTATATCCGGTTCGGCGACATTTATCTTTCCGGATAAAACCGATGTCTGGGTTTTTGTGGCATTGAATTGAACCTGGTTAGGTTAGGTCCAAAGTGAGTGGGTTTATTCCACCCTCCACCGCAACCCGCACAAAGTATGTGCTGTACTGTTTCATCATTTTCCAAACAGAGGCGACACACACTGTCTTCCGACAGTCCGAGTCTCTGCATATGATGATTCAAATGACAGTGTCCTGTAAGAAGGCCTGTAGTCCAACAACTGTTTGGAATCAAGCTTCGAAGGGAGAATAAACGCCTTGAAGTAAGCCAATCCTGAAAGATTCTGCCAAAAGTCCATATATCTTCCTGCCATCCAGGTGTTCAATGTTTGTTCGGCAAAGCCTAAAGCGATGCCAATGACGGGTTCTGATCCGATAGAGCTGCTTACAGCACCCTCCTTTGCAAGGGAGTCAGCAGCCTCATTGCCTTGAATTGACACTGAATTGAACCTGGTTACTTTTACCACAATTCGAAATCACTTCTAGATCCTCTTTGAGATATGCCTTCTGCTACCGGTGGAAATGTGCATCCGCAGCCAATGTCCTGGAATCCAAATGGAATGACGATACAAGTGTGCTATCAGAATGGCTAACCTGTTGAATTGTATTGATTCTTTCTGGGATTTTATATCATATCAGATAATGGAAGTCATATGGTATGATGTGGTGAAGAATCATCTCCGTTTTTTTATAGAGAATTTTCATTCCTTCGTAGTGATTGAAGAAGTCGAAATTAGTGTAAACCACAACACTACCAGAAATTCTTGGAATTTGAAGCTAGTGTGCATCCTATTAACATCCTATTTTGTGCATCCTTATCTAATCATAGCTATCACACTTCAGCATGTAACTGATTCCTCATGACTACAATGCTCTGTTTACTTGATGAGCCGCTTTCAAAATTGCTTGACTTCTCTAGGTATAAATTTGTATTTTTTCCACTCTAAGGTCTGTAACTATTGACTGAGTTATTTCATGCATTTCGGCAATATCCTATTTTCACTTCCAAAATATCCTTACCTTCCTCATGCAGTAACGGGTCGAGAGTACGCCATTACTTTGTGAAAACATTCATCATTATTGAAGTGATCGTCGAAATTGAAAGTTTGCAACTTCAGTTCACAATGCATTATTCAATTCTTGCACATGGCTTCGATAGTGGTGCAAAAATTTCTTCTGAGGTTTGTGATCAGTGACCCGTTTGAAACAAATATTTCAATTGGGATATGTATTGAAACGTTTGATAGCCCAAACAGGAGCAAGCCTCTTTTTCTATCCGGCGATATTTGCTAGCTACTTGCAAACTTTCAATATGTTCTGATTCGTTATAATTGAAAAGGATAATATCCATTATGAAATCAACAGGTTCTCCACAAGGGATTAGAATTCGTTCCAATGATTCCTGGAACATCCGGGGGATGCAATATATATCAGACATCCAACGTCCCATAATTTTGTTTTCTATACTAGTTTGTATAGGTACTTTGTTGGATGTCTGTCATATTTTTTCAAACTAAATTTGGATTAACTATGATTTCCATGATCCAATGCTCCACATTCGCAAAAAACAAGACAGTCTGTATCTGTCTCTTTGTGTCCTTCAAATGAACTGTCCAGTGTTGGAACATTATTCGATTCTTAATTGTGTTCTCATACCAGTTTCGATGTTACTTTTGGAATCATGAATACCCCGAGTGCAGTTTGGCTGTCTGTAGGACTGTTGTTGGTTGAGGTCCCAATTTGATATTTTTTGTTCGATGCGGAATTGTATACATTTCCGCTTGCGAGTACTTTCTCAACGCACAGTATATTACAGATTCCATTATTTCCTTGCATATTGCTCAATTCATCAGTGTAAGTAGCTTGTTTTTCATATCCAGCCACTAAACCATGGTTCATGGTTCAACCACTATTGAGTACCGTCAATACATCATACCTAGTTTTCCATGTGGCCAGGAAAAGTGCTACCTCTACATTTCTTTCATCTTGTCCAAATATTGGTTAAGTTGGGTAAAGTTGAGTTGTGCAGTACGAGTGTCATTATTTTCCTTCCAGATAGGGACCTATATGTACCTTTTGGTGGAGTTAACAAATTATTCACTTCAGTCAATCGGTCAGAGCGGTCCAAGATATCTGGATATACGGTGTATGGTTTTTGGTCATTATCAGGTCATCAGTTGATATATTCACAACAGTAAAACTCTTCATACGATCTCTCGTAGACATTTCTAATAAAGCATCTTCTAAGGTATCACTTCAACACTCATAGAGTTTCAACCCCACTATTCACATAAGTTTGTTTACTCACACAGTAACAATTTTACAGTGGTACAGAGCACCAAATAAGTACTCATCAAAACTGATTCATGTAATATATTTTCAAGCAGTACGTATCATATATATAGACCAACCTATAGACCGGTTTCGAGGTGATTGTCTGGGTAATCACGACCAAATGACGAGATCCATCTTGATTTTATCCAGGTTTGGAGACCAGCTCCCCTACCCTTTTGACTGATTGTTGGTCTTGAGAGGGACCAATGGGTTCATGACTGATTGATGACGGCATGAAGTCCTTAGACATCAGTGCCGCCCTTCACGGGATACCCCTACCTGGCTGGGGTGGGATGGATGAAAAAGTTATTCATCCGTTAACGGGGGACATGAGGGCCTCATTCGACAGAGTGTCGGGGCCTTCTATATCGGGAGGGGTCGTCTACAGCATAATCTGTGGCTTCCCTAACTAAACGACCAAATGAAAATAATTTCAGCTAGTCATAGAATCTCTCTACAGTTGATTTTGGGATGACCACTGCGACACCTGCAGATAGAGCCAGGAAACAATTCCACAAGCATACTACGAGGTGGGAGTCGAAATAATGATCAATATTCCATGACAAAAGTTATGAAAAAATCCACAATGAATTTTATTTGAGACGCGTATCGCTCACGGAAACTCATTGTCCAACTGATAAAGCTACCGTATAGTGACCTGCGTTTTAAATAAAATATATTGTGGAAATTGTATAATTATTATCATGGATAGTGTAATTGATTCTCATCAAGTAACGGGTCAGTGTATTTATAATTCAAAAGGTATTAGTAAAGAGATTTCAATTTCAGAAAACTATTCATCGACAAATATATAGTTTTAAAAAGGGAACTTGAAATTTTGAAACATGAATTTCTCCATAAAAAGTATATTCATATAGAAATTTTCACATTCTTTTATTTTGAAGTATATGTTTGAAGTACTTTCATCATTCCGTAAGGGGGTATCACATCGCCCTTACTTAGGTTTGTGACATGAATAATGCATTTGCCTTCGTTGTCCTAGCTCAAAGACTTTACAACTGGCATAGTCTCTCTGTCTAGCGCCACCACTGTCAAGGAAACCCCTACTCCTCTGAACTCTCCCCCCACCCCGTACCACCCACTCATAATGTCGGCCAGACGGAGGGACGAATCAGCGGGGTGGAAGACCCATTTTCTTCATTTCCCATACAATACAATACAATATATGTATACATACAATCCTTCATAACATCATGGCCAGTAAAATTGAAATAACAATTTTTTTTCCAACCCATAGTAAGCTAGGAGCTCACAATCTATTCTTCCCTTTCTTCTGTCACCACACTGTCCGCCCATTCATTCATGAATCGTGTCCATTCATTCCTTTTTCCTTTATGTGCCTCAGCACCATTCCAACATTCGCCCTTTCCGTTCTTTCTTTTCACTCTATCCTATCTCCTTACATGCATCTATCGATCACGTATTCTGCCGTTTCAGGCTAGCCATAGTCACAAGGGCAGGAAACTTCCGGACCCAGGTTTAAATCATGACAGGTATCCCAGAAAGTTCCTATGCCCCTTAAGCAGCTGGACAGCCTTCCGCGACATATTCGATGATTCATATCCGACTGTAGTACACAATCTGTAGAACAGTCGCCCAATCGTGCCTCTATCCCATTCCCTTTGCCATTCTCTCCTGATACTCTCTTTTATTCCTTTTCTCCCTTGAATTTTGCTCTGCAGCTTTCTCACATTCTATGTGACCTGTTCTCTATCCCATCCTATCCTTCCTGTTTCCTAAATTTCTGCCATCATGTCCTCTCCTCCATGTGATCTGGGTACGTACTCCCGTTATACTACTCTCCTTAATCATCCGATGAGTCATTGCTACTATTTCATTCTTCACTCTTACTGCTTTCACTCGTTCTACAGCCACAGCAAAGTCACTGACCACTTTAGGCTCTCGTCGCTTCGTTCACGCTGCGCTGGTGATCACTTCATTCCCTGTAGTCCATTCATCCTCTCTAGTTCAACCTCGCTCCGGCATCTGCGTACACTTCAATCATTCTTTCGTCCTCCACCTCATCCAGCAGCTCCCCTTGCAACCAAGGGAATATCCTATCTTCTTCATTCACTCTGTCCTCTATCTTCCTTGTCCCATTCACTCTACATTCTTGATATCTGGTCCATCCTTCTACTCAAAATGGCGTCATTCCAGTGATTACACTGAGCGCAGACGTCGGTGTCGTCCTGTAAGCCCCACACGAGGCTAACAAAAAGGGCCTCTGTGTCGCGCTCAACTGTCTCTTCACCCTACTATCGTGCACTCAATTCCCACACACTTGCACTCCAAATAAAGCCAAAGGTTTGGCTACCCTTTCATTTATCACCCTTACGCATTCTCTCTTCAGTCCAATGTTTCTCTCGGTCCACCTCCTCATTTTCCCTGCCAATTCGCTTAGCTTGGATAGTGTTAATAATTTTCATCAAGTAAAGAATCAGTGTATTCATAATTCAAAAGGTATTAGTAAAGAGATTTCAAAGCACAATTAATCGAAAAAATATGATTTCAAAAAGGGAACATGAATTTTTGAAATATGAATTTTTCCATAAAAAGTATATTTATATTGAAAATTTTACATTATTTTATTTTGAAATATATGTTTGAAGTACCTTTACAAGCACGTAAGGGGAGATCACATCGCCCTCACTTAGGTTTGTACTTCAAGGATAGTCGAGCCCAGCAATGCATTTGTGGTTCAGCTTAGCACCACTTATGAGATGAGCTGAAACAGCGCTGCCTGGTGTTAAATCAATAAAACGATGTGCTTGTACTCTTCAGGCTCTAGTTTACGACTAGTTTGCCTTGCAGTGAAAAGCAGACGATGAATCTCGTCGGGGGTCGAAGTCGAGGCTTGATTTATTTTTGATATTCGAAAACTGAGTTCTCTGTCAATCCCATGGATGACGTCTCTGTGAGGAGAGATGTCACTATCTACTTTTTTCGATTTCTGTACCATATAGGGGTTTATATGAGAAAAACAAAGTTAACCTTGACATTATCTTCGGAATAGAATTGAAAGTCCATTCTACTTCAACCGTTGGGTTCGTGGTTGATTGTTATTTAGGGTTTGGTCCCGATTGTTGACCATGCTCGCCACCCCTCGAAGCCGCCACTGATTTTAAAATCTTCTCGTAATGTATTCGTCCCATTTCAAATAACTAGTTTTTCTTCCCATTTTATTTCTCGGAACGGGACGATTCAATTTCTCGATTAATTTCCAGTGTCGATTGAAGTCGACTTAGATAAAAATAAACGTTCGAAATGTCTGTAACGATTTCGGATCGAATGCGATAAAATAGGAAATGAAAACAGCCCAATAAAACAAAAAGTCAAATGAAAAGTTCGTAGTGCCTTCCCGGCTTTGAGACGAATATTCCGCTCTGCGGAGCAGGTTTCCCACCAGGTCCGGATTTAACATGAGGCCAACCTAGGCATATGGTGTTAACTGGCAGGGGGCGTAGGTTACGAGAAAAAATGTATTCTTTCAATAATCCAATCTGAAAAAAGAAAAATATTACTCTTATAATATACAACTTGGACGAATCAATCGATTTCAAATTTAGAATCAGTATGCTATAATTAATTATTTTGTTATTTGATATTAATATGAGCCAGCATGTCTTTCCCAAAGCATGCTGGCTTTTCGCACCATTTCTCGTACGAAGACATCATTTATGGAATAGACAAAAAACTTAAACATTGCATATTCAAGATGAATAGTGGTCTGTCCCAAAGCCACATAGGCCGTTGAATGAGAATCGGTCTCTGGGGTCATCTAGTTGCCAGCGTACGGTGGAAGCTGCAGAGGCAGACGAAAAGTGATTTTCCTTTCAGAGATCGGTGTTGAAGCTTGCTTTTACAACGATCACCGTTTAAACTCCAATCTTTTTATGTGAGGTTCATAAGAGGTATGTTCAGAATCACTTATACTTAGGTTGGTGAAGTTCAATAATACATCCATTGTCCAGCCCAGTAACTAGCAACATTGATTCAATTTATGACAGATAAAAACATCTTTATCTGGTGAAATTACCAACTTATTGCAATAATAGTTTGACTGTGAAATGAATATAACATGTTTGATACATTTTTTATACAATTGTGAAGAAATACAATGTTCTTCATATCACTAGATTTATACAAATTTTACTTATTTTTTTACTTTTTTCTGTCTGAAAAAAAATTGAACAATAACACAGAACACTTTCATTAAACAGTTCTTTCTTCTGAGCATTGAAAATGCTCATTTTGAAGTTTGAACTTGAACAGTGCGATTCAATGATATGTCTTAGTCAAAGTCAGAAAGGAGAAGTTTTGAAACAGTTTGATATAGGGCGTAAATAGATGGTAATCTGGACCAGTTTTCTACAAAGGATTCAGCACCGAGCATGAGCCTTCTCGAAATACGGTCTCAAGATAAATGATTTGACGTTTCTACGATATCAGCCATAAATCAAAATCATATTCCGCTATTTCTCATTATAATAATTAACGCCTTTTTTGACGGGTAGGAATGAAAGATTACTGGCGACGGTCATTAGACAGGTGCGTTGGGAGGTATTATTGGAATTTCTTTCTGTAATAACACAGCCACTGGATTGATGGACTCGGAAAAGGAAATATTTCCTTTTCCACATTTTTATGGCGAAAGACATTGGATTTTTTTTCACATTTTCACATAAACATAAACACCCTCAACTTTGAAGTTTTAAATACGGACCTGTATGTTTGTAGTAATTTTTTAAAGTATTGTTTACATCATATGTAACTTTAGGTTATAGTAAAAAGTCAGACGTGGCAATGAGAAAAACAAAGTTAATATTTTTCATCATGTAGGAAAGTGTTACACATTCAATTTGAAGTTTCAGAGAAAAAGTACAAAAAACTTATTTTATTCATACATTTAAAATTATTTTTCTGGCCATGCTTGGCACCTACTCGGTGGCGTGGTAGCAATCAAAAAGAGAGACGAAAGAGAAAATATTTGAATTTTGATAATTGACATTAAGAAAAGACATTTGAAGTTTGATGATTTGACAAAAAAAACAACAACAGGATTACCAAGGCACACCAACCCCATGGCTGATGCAAACAAAATCAAAAGTATCTGACTCTGGGTACAGTGCTGCCAAACACTCACAACTGAAGTAAAAGGTTTTTTTGACAGACTCAACACTGCGTCAATATTGCTGAGGTTGTTGAGCTCAGTCTTTTTATTCATGTTAGTGGTATTCCTATTGATAAAAAACATTTCTTTAAACAACCGTTTTTGTAAGTTGCTTTCAGTACACAAAACTTTTACTTCGGTGTAGTTCATTGTGTGTTTAGTGCTGATGACATGCTCTGCAAGTGCAGAGGTGGTTTTGTTTGTGTTACAATCACTTTTATGTGACATTAAGTCACATTTTTTTTTGTTTTTGTCATTGCCACGTCTGACTTTTTACTATAACCTCAAGTTAGTAAGTACATTCTTTACCTTTTTGTTTTACAATTTTGTTGCAATGCTGCATCCCCAACAATATTCCATATTTCTCCTTAACTAGTCTCATTGGCGAAAGTCAAAGTTTCAGAA
The DNA here is from genome assembly GCF_000500325.1 of Leptinotarsa decemlineata. NCBI lineage: Eukaryota > Metazoa > Arthropoda > Insecta > Coleoptera > Chrysomelidae > Leptinotarsa > Leptinotarsa decemlineata. The sequence continues at coordinate 127,942 of NW_019289820.1, forward strand.
TATGACACTTGTATTATTACCTCATCAGTATTGTTAGGATGACAGTACGTAAGACACACTTATTTGATTAATTCATAGCTTGAACTCTTCCCCAACCTGTATTCTCATATTCTTAATGATGAATCCTTCAAGCATTAAATCACAACGTAAGCGACATATTTCACTGTTTTCTGACACTCGTCACAAACATCACTAAAAATCCAAACGCCTTCTATAGTCGGAGAACCAGCGCTGAAAATGTGTAAAAGTTTTCTGATGACTGATATGTACAAATTAAACGCATTTTAGTGATGAATAGTTAATACAGATTAAGCAATTCCGTTACCAAAACACTTGGGACGCTGGCAAAGGTATAAAATTATTCAGTATCTCTGTGCTGAAATTTGACAATCAGAATGTAAAAATTGTGGGGACACGTGCCGTTAGCTCTACTTCAAACCTGTCTGAGAAATCAATTGAGTTTAAGTGATTTCTTAAGACTGAAACATCAATTGAAACTGTGAAGTTAGTGAAAAGAACAGTAAAATTGATGTGTTTATGTTCAAACCACGTCAGTCATCATTCAATTGAACTGCGCATTACAATTCTCACTGTTACTTCTTGCTGACTGACGTTTCCTACCAAAATTAGTCTTACTGTATAATTATGATATGAATTTATATCCTAATGTACATACATTATTATGAAATATTCATTTCACATTATCATCAGTTTGTACAAGTAAACGATGACAAAGTAATAACAAAAAAGATGAAATAATACTAGAAGAAAAATAATAATAATATTACAATGAGTCCAATATGGTCCAAACATGTAAATATACATAACAAATATATAAGAAAAAAATCAGGGGTAAGATTTTATATAGTTCATGAGTTCTTTCTTTTAGAAAACATTTAGTGAATCTTTCAACGGAGGTGGAAGTTGATTATACCTATTTAAACCTTTATAAAATGAATACTTCGTCGTACTAGTCAAATCAGTTTGTGGAAGGTGAAATTTTTGGAAACTACTCGCTCCTGTTAAGTGGTTATGGATCTGAGATCTATAAATATACAATTCTCCAAAATAAGTTGGAAGCAACCTATGAACTAGTTTCAAAATTTAAATCATTGCTAACTCGTACAGTCTTTGGGAAACAGACAGCCACTGCAATGTACTCAACATTTTTGATATACTGGTATACCTATTCACTAGTAAAATAAGCATCATTTCACGATTCCGTAACTTTTGTAAAGTCGATACTTTATTTTGGTCAAATGAATATGAAAGACTAGCACACTAATCAAAATGGGGTTGAAGTATACAATTATATAATGTAATTTTTGGGTACATCGAAAGCTGAAATGAAATTCGTGAGAAAAAATATATTTTTTCAGTAATTTTTCTATATATTTTTTTGTGATTGATTCGGTCGTTACTTGATAAAGATCCATAGTCATTTCATAAACTACACTTTACGATTTGATCTCCACAAACTTTATTTGAGAAATATATCACGACATGTTTCGTTAACACAGTAGCTTCTTCAACAACAGTTGAACTGTTGAAGAAGCTATTGTGTCAGCAACAGTTGTTGAAGAAACTACTGTGTTAGCGAAACATGTCGTGATATATTTCTCAAATAAAGTTTGTGGAGATCAAATGGTAAGGTGTAGTTTATGGAATTTTCTATATATATATATAATCAAAATGAGCATGGAGAAATAAACGATTATCCACCATGAAACCTAAGTATTTGAATTCACTTACGAAGTCTATTACATCACCTGCAATTTGAAATTATCTTGTGTCTGTTGATGAGTGCTAGCTTATAACCAGTTGATAGGATCATATATTTTGTTTTTGAGGTGTTAAGTTTGAGTTTATTGCGATTCATGTACTTGTGAATATTTCTTAGTTCGTTATTCATTTGATCAGCTAGTGTTTTTATATCACCTCCTGAAATTGACAACAACAAAGTGCCATCTGCAAAAAAAATTATGAAATCACAGCCATGGATGGTATCTATATCATTCAAGTGAATTAAAAATAACATAGATCCCAAAACAGGTCAGAAAACTCTTGCCTACTTTCGACAGCAGCCCTTGGACTATTACTACAAATCAACCCTGTCATCGCCAGTTCTCTGAATACCCTTTAACGAGTGTGGAAAGCCCCTATAATAAGTCACTGCCTCTTGTTGACTTTCGTATCGAATGGGGTGAACGTCAGACGACATCTGATGTTCATAAAATCATGTATTTTGAAACCCTTTCAACAAAACGCAGTTTCAAACGCTTCGAGAGGAAATATCATGTTTCAGGAAGACAACCATTGTGCAGATCGCGTCGAGACTTTTGTTACGCTAGAACATAAAATCGATTTTGGTATTAAAAAATGATTTATGGCGCCGAGCCTTTTTCTTCCAATCACAACAAATATTCGTTCTATAAAATCGAATGTAATAATAATATTGATACTAATGAATAAGCTTTATTAAAAAATACAAAAGACATACAATGAAGAATGAGGAAAAAAGTTACAGGAGTTTCTAGTATAGTCTGTGCATATTTAAAGTTGGCGGTACTCTCAAAGGCCAAAAAAAATCAATACATAGAAATGAACCAGCTACGAACTAGTCCACGTGGACTGTAGAATGGGCGGTTCGTATTGGATAATTTTCAATAACCGAGCTGAAGAGTGATAAAATTATATTTGAAGTCATGTTACGGTGACGAATAGAAATCGGGGAATGCGGGGATGGTTATCGCCATCGTGTTCAGTTCAGGAATTGATCGCGATTTGAGGGTTGGAATTCGATATTGGTGCAGTTATAATTACTTTATAATTACGAAATTCCTGTCTCAACTGTACGTAAAATAGTCAAAAACAAACCTATGAACGCAAGACGCGCTGTGATACAGGATTATCAAAACCTTCAGATGTTCATCTAATAAAATCTTTGAAAAAAACAATATACGACTGCTACAAAAGCAACAAGATTCCTACAACTGAAATCATAAGGAAGAAATTAAAATAATAAACAAATGTCAAGCAGTTATGGAAAGCAGAAGAATTGTGGAATTGCGTAACAAATACTTAGAACAAATAACTAAATATAGACAAGAACAACGGCAAATTTTCTGTCAGGACGAAACTTGGTGTGACATTCGTGACACACTTACGAAAGGGTGGACTGATGGTTCGAGAATATGTAAGGCTAACATGCCTGCAAACAAAGGATAGCGACTAATCATTGTGCATTGCGGAGGAAGTAAAGGATGGTTTCCGAATTCTTTGACATTATATGAAAAAAAAAACTTGAGGACTGCAATGATTACTATCATATGAACATGGAAGCTAATGTTTTTGGGGATTGGTTTGAAAATACGTTGATCCCAAATTTGGATGCGAATAGTGTAATAGTTTTTGACAACGCTTCCTATCATTCGCGACAGCTCATCAAAGTACCGAATAAAAATTTGAGGAAATGTGAAATACAAAGTTTTTTAATGGATAACAATTTGTATTTTGAAGATCACTATACCAAAAACCAACTACTTGAAGTTTTACTAAGTCTTAGAGATTCAGTAATAGGATAGAATAGTGTAATAGTTTTTGACAACGCTTCCTATCATTCGCGACAGCTCATCAAAGTACCGAATAAAAATTCGAGGAAAGATGAAAGACAATTTTTTTTAATGGATAACAATTTGTATTTTGAAGATCACTATACCAAAAACCAACTACTTGAAGTTTTACTAAGTCTTAGAGATTCAGTAATAGGATCAGGCAAAGCTTTGGGTACGACCGTATGTCTGTCACTTGTTCATTGAAGATTTATGCATTAACAGAAGTAAAGTTGATATCATCACTAGAATTGAAGGGAATTATGTTTTTCAATGAACCATTTATTCATGGAAAACAAATTCGATTGAAATAGTCAAATGAAAAAAATGTTTACATCATCGAAAAGAAATGATCTCTGAAACTGGGCAGTGTGATGTGGCACAGTTAATTTGTCTTATTTCTTGCATTTATTGAATGGATGTCTTCATACAGCATTATTTTCTGTATTGAAAGGTGACTGTGGGGGAGAGTAATCAATTTCTGAATAAAGCAACTCAAATGATGAGTCTTAAGGTTTTTCATGTTGAGTCAGCAGGAATTTTTGAAGGCTTCAGAAATGAAATCATATTTTCGAATTCCATAGATTAGACAACAATAAGAATTTTGAAGTTTCTTGTTCTATCCGAATCATATAAGGTATGCCTTATATATGAAGTCACAGTAGTTGACGTGGCTTAGTATCAAACTATCACATAGCAATTTTTTAGAGAGTGTCTCAAAATGAAACGATAACAGTCCGATTATAACTTATTCAATGATATATAGGTTTTTTTCCGAGTGGAAATTATTTTCTGTAAATTTACGATTCTTCTGTGATTCAAAATATAATTTTTTTATTAGGATTGAGTTTCAAATCGTGTTTACTTGATCGAATCTAAATTCGCATTTAAGATATTCTATGGTTCAAATTCAAATTCTTCAAATTCATCAGCATAGGCATGTATTTGACAATTCTTGATGGATAAGATGATATCAGTACTTTTTTCAAGGACAAAACATAAGCACTATAGAAACATCCTTAGGGCGCTCTATGAGCGGTGCCTGTGCGAAAGTAGCGATTCACATTAGATTCGAATCGCTAGAGATTAAATTCATTTGAAAAAACGTTCTCAGGAAGTTCATTCCCGTAAACGTAGTTCTCCAAATGAACATGTTCTTGATCAGTGAAGTTCGAGGTGTAGTGAGTTGAACCTCGAAACAATGAGCAGTCACAATACTCCAAAGAAGGTCTGATCTGAGCTTTATGAAGCATCGAAAGTTGTTGAGGTGTGTACAGTTTTCTGGTTCGAAACAGTGTTCCAAGCTTTTCGGATGCAACCCCTTTAGTTCCAGAGACACGATTGTGCCAAGACATATTGGTGTCCATGTTAACCACCAACAAACTAATGGAAGCAGAAAGCGGAATTGTTTGTCCTGACATTATTATATCTGGTTCGGAGACATTTATCTTCTTGGAGAAAACCGTTGCCTGGATTTTTTTGGCATTGAATTGAACCTGGTTACGTATCCCCAATTTGAAGTCACTTCTAGATCCTCATTAAGATATGGGTGACATAAGATAGCGAAACTACAAATTCAAAGCGTGTTTATATAAAAAAAATTGAGATTGAATCTTTCTTGACTGAAAACTTGTAAGATTTGAGCGATTTAAACTTCCTACTGAATTTCTAAAATAACATCCAGATCAAAGATGAAGAATATAATGCATACTTAACAATTTTGAAAAATTAACGCATCGTAAATGATACCGCTGAACGTGGAGCTCAATTGATGGAATTATATAATCGAAGTTTAACTTATAGTAAGGAACAGAAGCAATACTTACTGCAGCAATTCATAGAAAGCAATTTCCGAATGCTAATAATCAACTAATAAGCAACCGTTGATTGAAGAGTGTTTGCTCAAAGGAACTTTTTTGTAGCAAATTCAATTCCCTACAAAATCGGCACCAAAAAATCGAGTTGAAACTGAAAAAAAAGACCGAGACAATAGGCTTATGATATGATAAATGAGATACATATGTTTTTGAATGAAAATTAGAAAGATATCTTAGGAAAACTACATCGATTGTTGTTTCATGTCTTGTGGTAGACTCATTTCGATTATTATACATTTGTAGTTCTAATATATCTAGCAGAACCTTTCTCAAGAGTTGTCCACCTTCGGACGTGAAATTAACATTGAAATCCCCTTCTGAAATTAGTGGCAACGTATGATAGTTTTCTCCCAATTCTTCAGAACCTACTCGACCGTAAATGTGTGCTTGCACGTTTCTCTCTTGCCCCTGCAGTAATATAAGAAATGTTACTCTCTCTTTTTCTATCTTCACTAACTCATACCTTCTTCTCAACTTCTGTTCGTCTTGCCCGATCACACTTTTCGTAAGGCTATCGTCACGCTCTCACCAGTCTACTCCCCCAAGTCAAGCGCGCGTAAAAAAGTTTCACTTCAAAAATTTTATGGAATCTTTACTCAGAATATCAGTAGAATTGAAAGAATAAACGCTAAAAATCATGAGGATTTGTCGACCAACTGATATTTGGCAGGTTGGAATGGCTTCTATCGAAAATATTTTTAGCATTTCAAGAACTGTTCTATGATCATCGACTTCAGCATCGGCGAAAACATGTTGAAAGTTCGCTTCAAAAAAATAGCATCAGTCAACTGTGGTGACACAGGATTGTAATTGATATGCTATGTAGAAATAGCACATTTGTAAACAAAAAAAGTCTCCACCAACCGATAAATCCTCGTCGAAAGTGTCGAACATTCACAAACAAACATTCAATATCTTGGGCTAATGTTGTTTGTTAGTTTGTGTCTCTGGGGAAACTCCGAGTTCTCTAGTGCAGTTCGCGGTGTATTTTCAGTTTAAGGATACTCGCTGTAAACTGATGCCCTGAGTGAATTAGATTGTTCGTTTCTTCAAAGTTAATGAGTTTCTGTATCTCAAAAGGAAGTTTACGAATGATTGATTGGCAAAGAAAATTAAATGGAGCTGAAAATACCAAAAGCGGATACAAATTCTGCGTTTATTCAGTGTTGTTCGAAAAACAGAAATGGTTCGGTATGTGCTCTTGATTACTCTCCGCTTCATAATCATAACGACACAATGGTGTGCCGGATTATTTACTTGGCATAATACACCAGTCCGGCCTAGAAGATTTCATACAGATGTTGAAATGTTGCTGATCGAAATTGTCACGATTCTGTTTTCGAGAATAATATATAGCTGTTCCAGTTTCAAAGTCTCCCATTCATCGCAAATTGAGGGCAAAAAGTATTCAGATCGTTCTTTTAAATGTATATTTCTAAATATTTCCAGTGTTCATTCATTTTTCCTATGTAATCACCACAGCGTCAATAGAAATGTTTGTTGAATGGAATATTTATTTTGTTGTCAAGTATAACGTTTCACCACAAATAAATTTCAATCTGATGATCAGTCGAATGCTTATTCCTTCTGGGTTGAACTCTTCAGCGATTAGAGAATATGATAATTTTTCCAAAGTCCTCACTACAGTCCAGGAACACTCGTATGCAGGGCTAATTCAATATTATAGAATATTCAATGGGAAACAATAAATAAACACTCGTCACTTTAATGACTCTGACTATATCCCTTTATTCGGTTATCTGTACAGAACTGAGCTTTCTCCTCTACAGAGTTGAGTAACAACCTTATTCTCGATACAGTAAATCCTAATGGTATGCATATACTACATCCCTTCCTTACAAGTAAAATAAATGTATATATATATAGTTCG
>NW_019289820.1:135540-211464 GCF_000500325.1 Leptinotarsa decemlineata
AACGCAAGCGAAACATAAGTGGAACCACCTATTGGTGTGACACCCAAGTCAACTTGCCAAGTTTTTATGTCAGTGTTGGTGGTTTGACCAATCAACAGACAACTGCGGTAACAGAAATTTGGGAAGCTAACCTGAAATGCCATCGGAAAACGAATCCACATGTTTCTAGAAATTATGTATTTCATGTACAACATTTCGTCTGTATTCTTGTCCAGTAGTATAATTTCGAACCTGCACATCACTGTCCTTCTTTGAAACAACCACATACGGTGTACCATCACAGTTTGGAGTCAGTTTATTGCCCTTGACCATATTTTGAATATAAACCTTGTCACCCGGTCTTATATCCCTTTCTGTGGCTTCTTTTTTCTTGTCACTATAGTTTTTTCCCTCCTCTTTTCTGATTTAGTCCCTGTCTCTAAGCTCGTCATGATTGTCAGAATGAGGAGTTGACAGACTAGGAATTTTATACCTAAACTGCCTTTGTTTCCAGTCTTCTTTTGTTGCCTGGTTTGTCTTGAGTTTTTTAGGATGTCCTTGTTTCGTCTTGCAACCACTCCAAACTACATCAGAGCTTCCAAGCAGTGCACAAGTACATTTTCAAAATTTTGGAAATTGTTCAATAGCGTTAACTTCCAAACCAATTTTAAGGTCGTCATAGCAGTTGATTTTCCGAGAAGGCACCAATAGAACCATTTTTTATTACGTAAAAAAGTCGCTGTCTCTATATTTGTGATTTCTATTGTGATTTTCGATGTGAAAGAACTTATTATTTTCAGAGATTATTTGCTTCTGGTAGCAAAAAGCAATTTTTTCTGGGTTCCTCACTCGGTCCCAGACCTTAATTTTTTTTTCTTCAGGTTAGCCCAAGTTTGATCATACAGTATATTACTTTCACTTTCAGTATCAATCAGCATATCAATGACAACTCCCCAATGTTACACGCCATAACACTGTCGACATAATCGATTTCTTCCTCCATGGCAGTATTTTTTGAAGAGTTGTCGGATATGTTTTTCCTTATTTTCGCTGGCCTGAAAAATTGTTATGTTGGTATTTCTTTGGATTAGTTCGACAGTAATATTGATGCCCTTTGTACCCGCATTTACTACATGATTTCAACTTAGCAGGACACTTTATAGAATCTGAAGGATGATTTCGGCCACAACGTGAACATCCTTTCGAGCGAGAAATGTGGTTCACCTCCACCATCTTTTATGATTTGAGGTCAACAAAACCTTCCAACTGCCTATTGACGGTGTCAAGAGCGTTGGCTACTGCAATCATTTCATTGAGATTTATTGCATCACCAGTGGCAAGAATTTTTTTCCAGAGTTCTACCGATGTGCATTTTTCTACGATTTGATCTATCATATGTTCATTTACACGTGTTAGCTCGCATAATTTTCTCAACTTCTGAGAGTTGTCGTTAATATGGGGGCGACAGCTGATTACCGGAAAAAAAAGATGTTTTAAACATTAGTAAATTAACACTTAGCTGCATGGTTTCTAAGTCGAACCATAAATTTTTAAAAATTTTCCCCTGATTTTGCTTTGTCAGACGGAAAAGATGACGTTCATATATATTTGACTGCTTTGGATAGAAGTACTCGTTTAATTTATCAACTGCTACTTTGTACACATACACCTCTGTATCATCACTGGGTTGGATATGTACCCCCGGGAGGTTGTAATACACCTCCTATAGTGGGCTTTTAGCGCAACGAAGGAGGGTTGCTCTCTTCTTTGTTTCATTTTCGATGGCATTTCGTTGGCATTGTCGCCAACAGAAGCTGGCTCGCCTTCACATTGAAAAGGTTGAATGATCACAAGGTTTGCAATGTTGTGAGTCACAAAGCCCTGTGGATAAATTCCACTTTTACAGTTTGAACATTATCAAACAATGCACATACAGGCCAATAAATACCCCCTACAGTTTGACTAGTTTATCCTTGCCTTATCAACACATTATAGCACCATTTTCAAAATAGGTACGTAGTTTACTTTTTTGTTTTCGACATTTTGTTATGTCTATAGTTTCACAATTATTTCATTGTCATTGTCAATTATTTTTTTCGATCTCTGAGTAGGCTTTGGATTGATGGAGAGTTTTTCACCCTTTTTGACATCTTGTGTGCCAATCATACTAATTCAACACTGTTTCGTGATTCACTTATTTTCAATAACGATTACACGGGTTATATTACCTGCATGCCTTAGCATTAGTTATTTAAGCGTAAATGCTCGGATGAGATATCGTTCCACTTACTTTGTGTATTGAAAGATATCCAAATAATTCTCGTCGCCACTTGTAGAATACTCAATGGGAAACAATAAATAAACACTCGTCACTTTACTGACTATACCGCTTTATTCGGTTATCTGTACAGAACTGAGCTCTCTCCTCTCCAGAGTTAAGTACCAACCTTATTCATCATTCAGGATGACTTCAATTATCAGTAAATCCTTACGGTATGCATACACTACAAATATTATATCTACGTCGACAAAATTGATCGGGGCGTGTAAATGGTTATTTATTTATGATAAATATCATAAGACTAACCTAACTACCAATTTCAACAACGTGAAATGCCAGTAATATAACGGAAGGAAAACTTGATCTACCCATTGAAACAATTAGAGCATTAGCGATGGAAAATTGAAAAAAAAAAGGTAGAGTTTTAGTCGACAATGCTATTTGGTTAGATCTATCTGAGAGTAGTATATGAATAACACTCTAAAACCGGGCTGTAGATGATTTTTATTGTTTTCAGTGGGGTGCTCATGTACGAATACTGAACATCTTGAAGAATTTTTGTGACCCTATCTTTATTGGTTGTTTTCACAGAATCGCTTGATAGTTCTACCTATGCTCTCTCTCGGTAGACAGTGAAATTTTGGTGTCTTTCATCACAACACTTCAACATAGGCACATCAAACAATATTCTTTCATATTCGATCTTCAAAAATTTGTTCTTTATATCTACCACAAATCCATAAGCAGGCAATCAAATCTTAGGTTCAACTCGTGAAATTTATCGGTTTCTAAAACATAGTACTTGGATCACACATTCCAAATTCGATTCTCACTGACCGTCTCTCACCGCGTGTTTCGTTTATCATCTTATCATCATCAGAAGGTGCCTCAAGTTATGAGTGAAGTTATCATCAGGAGATGACTAAAGTTATCTCCTCAGATGTCTTTTCTATAGTTGATGCTTCAATGTACAGTAAATATAACCGCAAAATATTATTTTGAAACTTTTTTGAAAATGTCCTCTTCTGAAAAGCAGATGATTGAAATTTCAAATCATGATGGGTCTTGACGATTGGAATTCGGACTCAATAAAATGTATTTAGATTATTCCATGTCGTGTAAATAGTTTACTATCAACTGTATATGCAGATTGAAGTGAAATTCGGGACATATTAGAGATGGACCAAAGTGAAGTTGAAGATATGTTTTTTCCGTTAACCAACTGTCGCACCTCCACGAACGACAACCCTCAGAAGTTGAAACATGTGGTAGCTGAGGACTAACGGGGTCTCATCTTCCAACGTGTGATTCCTAACACGGGTTGGAAGATAGCAAGTGGAAATCTATCGTTCTGCCTGGGGCTTGAACCACGGACCAACACGGCGGTCGATTTGAGCAGGTGAATAAAGCATCCACGTCGAATCGACCGGCTACCGACTCAAATTTCATTACACATTCAACAAGATGTAATATTGTCTGCAGTTGAGAAACTACTATTACATTGTGCAGTGCAAGGACCATCTAGGGATTCGAATATTGGAAAGTGTTCAATAAAGAACATTTGTAAATAGATAGAATACCATCCTTTTGAACTACGTGTCATCTTTAGAACGGCTGAAAACGACTTTTACCGAAGAACTTGATTATGTGTATATATAAGGGATCGAAATGAAATGAATTACAATTTCGTCACTATATTTCAATTCGAAACGAAGTTATTAGAACGTGCATGTTAGTCGGTAAAAGATCCTTCATTGGTCAGATAAAAATCCACATTGGATGCAAAAATATCATTTGCAAATTTCATTAGTTTGGACTTTCATTATCTAATATGGTATAAAATGATTTGAAATCCCTGAAAGTATCATTAAAATTAAAATGGATAGCTAAAAAGAAGAATTATATCAAGCAAAAAAAAACAAAAAAACGAGAATGAAATTACAACAAAATTGAATTCAAGCAAAAATTAAAAAAAGATCTTCAACGAAATGATTACTCCAAAGTGATGGTAGAACAGACTTTGGCTGAAAGACAGCAAGAGCCTAGTAAGGAAGAGAAGCCGTCACAACCAGTACGTGTACTTCCCTACATCAGATGATTGTCGAAAAGGATAAGAAGAATTGAGTCCAAGTACATCATCAGAATCTGCTTCAGATCCGGAAACAGTACCCGTAGCATCCTTACCAAAACCAGAAACCAAACGCGGACTGCGATTTTGAGAATTACATTTACCGGATACCTTGCGAGTGCGGAAAATCCTATATCGGTGAAATTGAGAGGTCATTGGAAGTCCGCATTGCCGAGCACAAGCAACACATACAGCGAGGAGAAACCAGAAAATCGAGAATAGCAGAGCATGTCTGTACTCATCATCATAACATAAAGTTGTCCCAAGCTGATATCATCCACAAGGAGGAACACTGGTTTAAGAGGAAATTCAAAAAGACCGCATATATGTTGTGCAAGAACGTATTCAACCAAGCAAACGTAAAAATTCGCAACATATATGGAAACCCATAATAAAGCGAAAAACGGCCAACTCCCGCCAAACGGTCCGCTCCCGCTTAACCGGTGAAGCGGAGAGAGAAAAGGAGGGTTAGGTGAAAGCACTCGAATGACCTATGAATAGTCATCTCTCGGAGAAATAAGTCCAGTCATCACCCGAAGACGATTGTGGATACTAACAATCGAAACGTCGTGAAGTAACTTGGCCTGAAATCTTTTAATTTTCATTTCTTCTTCATTGCTCAATTTTCAATTGTTGCTTGTATTCAATTTTATTGTTATTTCATTTCAGGGTTTTTTTTCTGCTTATTACAATTGTTATTTTCAGCTATTCATTTTAATTTTATTGATTCTTTCAAGGATGTCAGATCATTTTATATCGTATTAGTCAATGGAAGGCCGAACTAATGAAATTCACCATTAAACATTGTCAACCACCTTCAAACAATATCATTTGCAACGATCACCAAAAGTCAATATCTGATGTGTGAAACACAGCCTTTGGCCCATATTTCATGGAACTTCTACAGCATTGTATCTGGATTTCTTACAAACTTCATTTATTAATGAATTGATCAAGATTTCTTGATATTCAGATTTCCAAACTTCAGTATCTGTTGTTTCCGACGGTTACACAATAATAGAAAGCTCAAATTTGACACATATATATCTCACAACGCAAGGCAACGAATATGAAGAGTTTTTTCGAAATTCTTCTCTAGGAGGGTGAAACTAGGGCTGGATCTTGTTTCGAAGCTGCCATCATTTCTAACATTATGAATATGAAACTCGATATTTTGCATCTGGGTTGGTTTAGAAGGGCATCCATATCTGAGATTTTCCAAATTCTACCCTTATGGAAGTGAAAACTTGGGGCTGCATGTTCTTATCACACATCCGTTATTTTTCACGTTATGCAGAGCCTTCTTGTAAGATAGGAAATTACACTTTCATAAGGGAGTCTCGAATTTCTATCTCAAAGGAGATGAGAAGTGGACTAGACATTAGAAACACAAAACTCGGTAAAAAGTTCCATATTCAGATAGAAAATGAAACATATCGATACCGAAGGTTAATAAACTGTTCATCTCCAAAGGTTAAGATTATTAAAGGAAGCCAAAAAACGTTTCAAAACATTAAGTCGTCGTTATATAGTTTAGTGTTGATTATTACATAGCGTATATACGTTTTGTGGATAATTTGACTATACTAACATTTAGGTTTGCGTGATTTTCCTCCAGAGCATTCGAAATTGTGACATTTGCAAAAATGGGGATAGTTTTGAAAATTATTTTTTTTCAGATACTGCTTTAACCATCATATAAAATGTTGTGGTCTGCCAAAAATCAACACTTAAGGCGAGCGAGACCCTCTGATACATTTGGTTAAATACTCGAGAACCCTTATACCTGTTTTTTTCACTTACCTACTTGTAAGGGATGAAAGGGAGTCAGAGCCCTTTCATGGTTCGAAGACAGCTCAAAAATTTGGCTTGTCTCGGCTCGAGATCTTCCGGTTCGGTTCGGGGTCGATTGGATGCGGTTCAGTTCGAAAGTCGGCTCGAAATCGAAACGAGCCGAGCTTCGGATCTTGATCGAATACATTTCCAAATGTCATTGATACATTTTGTTACCTTCATCCATTCAATTATCATTACGTAAACATCACAGTAACTTATTACTTCTTCAATAAATTTTTCCACCATATTCCACCACATATCATTTCAATGCAATTTACACATACCTCGTAATTACCTAGAGCATCTACTCAATTTTTATATACCCCAGGTAAATTCTCAAATATGATTACCCAGAGCATATTAGAAACCAATGTTATCCTAGTCTTCATAGATATATTATTATTGATGTAGAATTGATATAATATTATGCTAAAGGTAATCATAATTGAGGATATACCTGAAGTATATTTTATTTACACTGAATAAGTGTAAATAAAATATACCAATTACCCCACAATGGTTCTTTCGTTTTTCTCAAATATTTATTACTGATGTAGTCCGGGTTCAGAAATCAAAATTTCCCAACAAATGTCTTTGGCAGCACTGAGAGATTTGTTAAAGTGGTGTTGAGAACTGTTTACCTTAGATATCTGAAAAAAAAATGCAATAGTAAAAGAACAGGTGATACCCTACCAGTTAAGGCAATTGAGGTTTGCACAATTCGAATGTATCCCTAACCATATCACGTCATCCTAGTAATTACAGTTATGTCCGATTACTTCAACTTCCAACATAAACATGTGTATAAACATGTTGAACTTGTGATCCAACACCAGACAACTCTGTTTCGTCTCATCAGTACTGCCAGACTGAACCTTTCAATTGTCCTAGAGAGGAAAAATATGGGTGATGACATCCCTTCTTAAGAAGACGCCACCTATAGTATCGAATATCAAGGATAAACGAGGCTCCCCAAGAAGGTCCGTTGCATAGCCAAGCCATAGGTATCGACCACTGAACGAGATTTGTCCTCTGTCTTTCACTGCAGCTCTCACTGCAAGGTAACTAGATGAACTTCTGTAGAATGTGTAGATTCAATGGTTACTCAAATTTTAAAAAATGTTCACAGTTTAGTAGGAAACGAAATAACATTTGAGTAGGTTGGTGCATTCGCACATTTCGAAGTTCTCGTGGTATAGCTTTCGAAAAATCATTGTCCCAGGCGTAGAATTAACAAAGTGGTCCAGTGCAGGGGTGAGCAACCTTTTTAATCAACAGGTCAGTTTAGATTCTGAAATTTTTTGACAGGTCGCACATAAATGCACAAGATAATCAATACCGGAACTGAAGAGGTAACTCCACGTTCGCATCTTTCCAATCGTGCATCACTCAGTCTTGATCGGTGGTAATTTTGATTTATTCTATGGTTGAAAATAATTGTTCGTAAACATACGTACTTCCGAACATAGACATCATTTGCTTGGCATTTTTCGTCAAAATCGGAAATTTCTCAGAGATCACGTGAGTTTAATAAAAATGTTCGATGTTTACTGAGAAAAATACATTCTTCAAATCGATATTATCCTGCATGTCAATCACTTCCATTTGAAAGTCTTCGGGAACTGTATCCACATCGATATTAAGTGGCAAGGAAACCATGTTCTTGGAAACTGCTGTCTCCTCAGCTTTGAACATTTGAAATCGTAACAATTTATTGAATGAAATGTCTATATATTGTGCGTATTTTTGAGAAGTAGTGACGTTTGCTTTTTCTAAATGTGGGAAGTGAGACATATTTTTCTGCAAAAGATGCTGTTTCCAAAATTTCCATTTGCGCTTAAAGCACTGAATTTTATCATACAGATTGTGAATGAAGTGTCCTTTGTTTTGAAGTTCCATATTAGGATCAATGAGATGCTGAGTCATGTCGATGAGAACCCAAAATCGCATATCCATTCTTTATTACCAAAATGCGGAAAGGTATATCCTTTCATATCTAAGAACAATTGTATTTCGCTTATTGAATTGTATACTCTTTGTAGCATTGCACCTCTACTAAAGCACGTCGCCATATTCAGTTTCTAAATCATTCGAGAATTCTTTAAAATCACGGTGATCTAACGCGTGTGACTTTATAAAATTAATTAGTTCAATTATTGGTACTGTGACATTTGACAAACTCGATCTTTCCGCACACAAAGTTTCCTGGTGAATTATGCAGTGGTTAACGAATATTTTCCTTCTTGTGACCTTGTTAATGTTTTGAAATAGCCTTCCCAATACTCCTACCTCCATGCTTGACATAGCTGCTCAATATACCAATGGTCTTTTCAAATAAAATAAAAAAATTTTCCAACACAGACTTTAGTACATCGTACAGGTCTTTACCGGTTGTAGTCCCTTGCATTGGAATCGTGAACACAATTCTCCGGTAACATTGAATTTGGTGTCGATACCACGTAAAAATATGGCCAGTTGTGTTGTATCGCTAATATCGCAACTCTCATCAAGTGCCAAAGAAGAGTACCTATTCGTATTTTGTTGCAATGCGTTCACGAAGCGTTGATTCAATGTTCTCGGAGAAATATTGATAAACTAATGTTTGAAATAAATGTATTTCATCAGGAAATACTTTTTCTGCAACAGTAGTCAGACGTTTTTTATCATCTCTCCATCTGCAAAGGGTTTCAATTTTTTTGCCAGACTGACAACAAAACTAGTCTTTACTGCCGTAATTGACAAAATAGCTTGACTTTTGAAAATAGCCTGTCGATTTCTCAAGTTTTTCTTCATTTGAATAAACTTATCTACCCGAATGAGTTTTGAATAAAAACTCTAATATTACCTTTTTGACAATAATGTTGCATTCACAGCTTACTAGTCTGACTGATTGTGTGACAGAAGCAAACGCACAAACAAGCACAGACGCGGCGCCGACAAGTGTGTATCTCGCCATAAAAAATTGTTTCGGTTTATTATGACTACCATTTTATTATAAAACATTTTTATAACACTGGAAGAAAGTCGATAAAATAAATTCAATTTTAGAAATGCCAGGCGGGCCTCATAAACATGTTAGATGTTCTGCGTCTTGCTCATCTAGTGGGATATCCAGCTTCATCATCTGATCTCATTTGTTTTTCAGATTGAAATAAAAGTGTTCACAACCACTCATGTAGCTCTCTTAGAGCTGCAATAAAAATTGTTAGGGAATATTCTGAGAGAAGGTTAAATTATAACAAGTCACTACAATGTTAACTGTTTCATTACTCATATCTATGGTAATCTCTAAGTATAGTCGAAGTAAACGATATTGTGCACTCTTAAAGTTGGAGGCGCTCTCAAAGGCCAAAAAACCAATACATAGAAATGAACCGGCAGCGAACCAGTCCACGTGGACTGTAGACTTGGCGATTCGTATTGGATAATTTTTACTAACCAAGTTTTATGATTGGCTGAACAGCCATACAATTGAATTTGAAGTCATGTAACGGTGACAAATAGAAATCGGGTAATGCAGGGATGGTTATCGCCGTCTTGTTCAGCTCAGGAATTGATAGCGATTTGAGTGTTGAAATTCGATATTGGGACAGTTATAATTACTCAAAATTTTTGTTCTATTTAAAATGTGGCGTCCTTGGACAAGTATTAATAGTAATAATGAGTGTGATAACAACGCAGACTTTTTCTAGTGTAGTGATTCCAATAGCGATAGTTTCGATGAAAACACACTATTACAAGCAACATCAAATTTGACGCGATGTAATACAGGAGTACCAAAATCTTTAGATGTTCATTTGATAAAATCATTGAAAAAAAAACAATATACGACTGTTACAAAAGCAATGAGATTCCTACAACTGAAATCATAAGGAATAAATTGAATACTTTCGGCCATAACGTGAGCTGTTGTGACAGAACTCTTCAGAATTGGGTGAAGAAACTAGGATTTAGATTTGAAATAATAAACAAACGTCGACCAGTTATGTAAAGCAGAAGAATAACAAATACTTAGAATTAATAACTATATATAGGCAAGAACAACAGCAAATTTCTATTTGGACAAAACTTAGTAAACTCACGACACATCTACGAAAGGGTGGACTGATGGTTCAACAATGTGTACGTCTAACATGTCTGCAAAAAAAGGATCACGGCTAATCATTGTGCATTGCGGAGGAAGTACAGAATGAGTTCCGAATTCTTTGAAATTATGTGGAAAAAAACTTGAGGACTGCATGTTGACTATCATAAGAACATGGAATCTAATATTTTCGAGAAATGGTTTGAAAACATCTTGATTCCTAATTTGGATGCGAATAGTGTAATAGTTCTTCACAGAGCTGATTAACGGCAAAACAGATTTTAAACAGATTTTTAAAGCTTCCTATCATTGGCGACAGCTCATCAAAGTACCGAATAAAAATTCGAGGAAAGATGAAATACATAGTTTTTCAATTGTTAACAATTTGTATTTTTAAGATTAACATACCAAATATCAACTACTTGAAGTTCTACAGTGCATGCCCTTGAGAGTATTGCTAAAAAACTGCACCAATTATTGCCGATATGATGCACCGTGCCGATGTAATTACAATATTCCTTCAAAATCATTTTGAAAATTACGACTATTCCGTTGTCAGAAGTAGATTAAATACGAAAAAAAATAAAAAGAATGTTGTATTTACAGTCGAAACTGAATATAACGACATCCTTTATCACGACCAATCGATTATTACGATCGAATGACAAAGTCCAGGCCGAATCCCTATACAAACAATTTAGTAAACATACCGCGAAATTTGCTTGAAACACCTCCAAACCATCATTATCATACGTCAAGTTTCTGAAAGCTCTCTTTATTCAGTGGAAATTGTTAATCAGTTTTGATAAAAAAAATGTTTTGTGTGGCCTAGTGTGTGGCCTAGCTGGCAAAGCTGCAAATGTTACGAACAAAGGTTGGTCTGAGCACAGGAGATTTATACAGGGTATCCTATGATCAATCATATAAATCAAAAATTGGAAAAAATGACCAATGAAGAACTTTATAAAAGTGTAGAAAAGGCACACTACTACTTAGTTCACCCTGATAACTTACTGCGTGGAATCAATATGCTTGTCTCAAAGAGACTTGTCGTATTTAACAATTTTGCCTATCAAAAAAAGAGTTAAGAGAATACTTATCTTGACGTTTCGGAAAACTCCATGATACAAAATAATCTATTTCGTTCGCAGTTTTCTCCTAGAAAGCTGCTTATTTTTCAGATTCCTTCGACAGATGAAAATTATTTTTGAAATATAAGGTGTTTTCCATCACTGGTATGTTGCCGTTTCGGAACTTTCTACGTATTTCTTCAAGATGGGAACCATGTACTATCCATCTCCAATGAACTGATTCATATACAGCAGTTCTCCCCAGATATTCTTTGAGCTTGCTCCTCTTACCACATGTTTCATTGGCCATCATTTTAGTGCCATTCCATCCCACTCTATGATCATAATGAGACTTCAAAACTTGATGATTTCAATTTTGTGAATTATCTATTTTTAATGATCATTCAATATTTACTTTCGTGCACTGTGATGAGCCCTAACTTCTCACCAAAATAACTTTTACCACAAGAACAAGGGTATGTCATGACTCGATTTTTTTTGTGTGAGTAACTACAATTACAAATTTGTTTCATCTTTTCAGATCGTGCCGGAATATAAAGTATGTCTTCAGTTGTGAAAAGTGTCTGTGGTTGTTGGTTTGATGGTTGTTGCACGTGTAATTCTGTGTGTGGAGCCATCTGGCCATTTATTCAATTGCATTCATCTCGAAATCCATTCACTTTCAAAATATATCTTATCAATAATATACAGGGTGTCCCTGGACTTCCTCTTTTCCTAGTATTTGTCTTGTCTTGTTATCGTAAATTATTTTGGTTCAAGTCGAAAGAATTCGCACTAGTAAATAAAACCCGTATGGATTTTCCATATTTCCTGCTCTTCTGAATAGCTCGAGATGCGACGTAGGATAACTTATTGTTCTGGAGGCTAAGGAGAATTTCATTTGGGTATCTGAACGGGGTTTTGGCATAATAGAAGTTCAACCGATGGTGAAACGAGAATCTTATTTTTTATGAGCCGAACGAGATTCGGAAAGGGGTCGGCTATGGAAATTTGATAGGTTATATGAACGATATGAAATAATCGACTGGTGCTTTCCATGTTCCTGTTGTTGAATTTGACTGTCTCTCCAAATGAGGGAACTCCTGATTCAGGTACGTTATTTGAAGAGTATTCAAGAAAAGTTCAATAAATCCGATATTTCGGAAAACAGACTTGAAGAAGCAGTTTGGCAAAAGGATGCGTGAGGTCACTAGATATACGAAATGCGTACCGGCTAGGAATCGCCATTAGTTTCAAACGTTTGTGTGAGAGGTGTGAAAGTTCAACTACTTTTTGGTTGTTTGTTTTAATCTGCCTATGTTGTGGAAGTATGTAGGATAAACGTAGGAGTTAAAAAGCTCAGGAATCTCGAATCGGGCGATATTTATAAATGAAAATATTTCTACCAAACGAAAGCTAATTAGGTAACTTTTCAATTTGATACTTAAAACTTCTTTAAATCCATCATTGCAAACAATTATGTGAATACTACGACCGTGCGTGGACCGGATACTAGTTTCAGTAAATTCAACTTTATACAATTTTCCAAATCATAATTAAATACCGATAATATAAATACTACCATAACGCTTTCAAATTGAGAAGATATTCCAAAACCATTTTAGTTTCTAAAATAATTTCCGAACTATAGTATCAGGTTAAAACTGTATTGAAGTGTTCTGTTGACATTATTGAGAGCCACGGAAAATATTTCATAACTTTTGTCGATATGTTCAGTTTTCAGTTCCAACATGTTTCCCGTTGACGTTACTTCGTTCACGAGCAGATGGGGCGATAACAAACATGTTGTTTGTCGTTCGCTTTAGCCTAGTTCGATAAATGATACTCTGGAGGGAATTCGACTTTCAATTATAGTAAATCATCGACTTCATGTTGATGATAGACACTGCCCACTACCTTACCCTGACTAGTGGCCAAACAGCCCGGAACCGGTTTGCAAGTGTATTCCATTAATTAAAAATCGATTCCGGCAGGGGTATCGCCAACAGCATATGCAGTAATATCCAGTCGGATATTTGCCAACGCCTTACGTGGTTTTAGCCAAGGAAGTAGTTGTTTCCTGATAGGTGTCAGTCCATTAACCTACTGTGTATGTAAGTTGAGACTAGCCTGAACGAATCATTCTGGTAAATAATTTTGTTTTCATCCAACATTCTATGGCTTGTCGGATTGTTTCTGTGTATGGCTCATTGAAAAATAAAACAAGAATCCAACATATTGCTTTATTGACGACAGTACACTTGTCTCGTCATTCCATTTGGACTCCAGGACATCGGCTACGGAGGCACATCTTCACCGGCAGCAGGAGGTTGCATATCTTAATGAGGATATAGAAGTGATTTCGAATTGGGGTGAAAGTAACCAGATTCAATTCAATGCCACAAAAACTCAGGCATCGATTTTCTTCAAGAAGATAAATGTATCCGAACCGGATATAATATGTCAGGTCAGACAATTCCACTTTCTGTTTCGATAAGTTGTTGGGGGGTTGAAATGAACACCAATATGTCTTGGCACAATCATGTCGTTGGAATTGCAAAGGCTGCCTCTCAAAAGCTTTGAACACTCTTCCGAATCAGAAAACTGAACCCTGTTCCAAACCAGAAAACTGTACACACCTCAGCTACTTTTGATGCTTTATAAAGCTCAGATCAGACCTTCTTTGAAGTAATGTTCTCATGTATGGAGATCCGCCATCAAACATACCCTGAAGCTGCTGGATTACATCCAGAAAAGAGCCATCCCCCTAATTGGAGACGCGAACATCACCTGCAACCTTGATGGTCTGGAAAATCGAAGAAAGGTTGGAGATTTGTCTCTCTTCTATAGATACTTTCAAGGAAAGTGTTTAAATGACTTGGCACATATCAGAAATACGCGACGAACTGTGGCTGCTCATCGTTTGGAGGTTTAACTCAGTACACCTCGAACTTCCTGTAGTGCTTGTGTTTTGTCCTTGAAAATAAATAGTCACGATCCATTTTCTGGAATGCCGAAACAACATTTTTATATGAAATACATTCAGGCTACTAAACATCCCAGGCTGATGATACAGTTCTGTTTTTTGCGAAATTCATGGAGCAGAACTTGACCTTGCCACTATTCTAGTATTTCACTGATTGAGTTAAAACACTTGAATTGAATTTATAGCCTTCACAATAATAGACGATGATCAGCCATCGACAGCAAATATTATGATACATAAAAATAACAGCATCAGTTTCTCGAACTGTTTCTGTCATACAATGTCACGGACCCACTCAATCGAATACTTAGGGGTTATGATCGAACAGTATACAGGGCTTTTCATGATGAGCGTTAATTAGCCGTTTCTGACAAACTATTCAACGGATCAACCTGAGAATTCCACAATATGCATAAATTAATATGACCTACACGCCTAAAATATTTCATACGAAGCGGCGTTGTCGCTTCTACTATAAAGTAGCGGCTTCTTTGATTTTTCAAATGGAACACCCTGTATATAATATCAACTTCGGACTTTTTGGTGTTCTTGAATTGTATACGTATATGCCATTCGAATTGACTTCGTATACACTATACCACTGTTTATAATGGGTAGTGAATATCCAAATGAAAACTAAACCTTCAGTTGTGCCATTATGCAAGAAGTCCCGTACTCAATGACATATGACTCATTTTGTGCCGAAAATCTATTATCAAATATCGGTGCAAATTAAAACTGTTGCCAACAAAAAATATTGAAGTCTCATATTAACAAAAACTGTGTTTGAACTGACATATTTTTATTATTATTATCTACTCAAAAATGTTTCAATGTCCTGACCTAAATCTTGTTGTTCTAACTTATGCTGATAAGTTTTTCTAATATTATTCCCGAATCACTAGACACTATCCATTCTCTGGTTATACCAGTCACCTGATATGGAGGTGGTTGTGTATGTGAGTTTGTACTCGCAAAAATTTGTGATTTGTGTACTCTATACCCCTTCAATAAGTAAAACACCAAACATGAAAAACTCTAATCTTATCGATAGCATCAAATGCAATGATTGCGATAAAGAATACATAGGCATGACCTCACAACTATTACGAAATAGACTATATAGACATAGATATATGAAAAATTCAAATACGTCCCTAAACAAACCTATCATTCAAGAAAATCACAACCCCAATTTTGGAAACACTAAAATATTAGCATTCGAACCCAATACAAACAAAAGAGTAGTAAAAAAAATGATTCACAGTAAAAAAAATAAAAATTCCATAAATAACAAAACCGACATAAATGACCTAAATCAAATATTCATTATAACTCATTTCAACCATTTCAAACAAAACCATAATCACCCTCATTTTCCATTTATTGCCAACAAACAAACTCTTAGGGTGACAAGGAAGTTAGTTACACGAAACAAATCCATGATCCTGCGCAGTCATCCTCCCTCGTGCAAATACAGGTTTACGTTTCCATCTTAACACCGCCACCGCCATTAACAATCGAAATAAAAATCAACAGAACAATTTCGTAACATGAGAAAATTTTACCATGTCAGAAAAGACAATGGATGTCACCATAATAGCACTAATAGTTCACTTTCCACATAAGTAGTGAAGAAAAATGTTAATTTCATTTTATTTCAGCAATGCAGCCTAGGTACGTATCATAAGGTTATATAACAACCACTAACAAAAATATTTTTCCATTGTAGTCTTAAATTGAATTGACGAAACCTCTTTATATATTTCATAAAAAAAATATTCAACAAGAATTCAAACCCCAAGAAACTCCCCTTTTGAATATATATCCGAAAGTGAATTCGCAGAGCTGCGTTTCACCAAATATTCGTATGCCCTCTTGTGTTTGCGCATTACTGAATATTAATGTTAAATTTGGGTACCTTCCGAAACAAACGAGTTTGGCTTGTCTAGATAACTGCCTGCAAAATGTACCCGTCAAATACCCGTTTCTGCACCTATCACTTCGTTAAATAATGTTGTTACATCGATATCTCACTAAGTCGGATTCTCACTACATCAAATTCCCACTACGTCGAATTTTCATCACGCCGATTTCCAGTCATGTAAAATCATTTCGAATTTTGACAACTTTCGTATTTTGGTGAAGGGAAGGGGTGGCTTTCGACCTAGTGAGAGTTCGACGTCGTGATACATACTCAAAACATCTCCATCCAAATGGCAAACATCAAATACTTTCCTTTATAACAATTAAGAGCTGGTTCGCACATATCTCCTAACGTCACAATACCTCTCGACAAACGCGCATTTTCATCGTGTATGTTGATAATGGTGAATGATATCAATTTGATATTTCATCCATCATATTCGGATGACAAGCAGCATCAAAATATATGAAAAAATGCATAAAATTAAATTTGACTGATCGATCCTATTGACATAATTGTTCAAATTTTACTCGTTTCCAGCACTTGATATTGAAAATCGTTAAAACAGTATTTTGACACACCAGCAAAGCTGTTTTATAATTTCATGATGCTGCAACAGTTTTATATTGTTGGTATTTTAATAATTACTTCCAAAATGCTAATCGATCATATCAGACGAGCCGTGAACATGATATAACGTTTATAAAATAAAATTAAAAATCCCTCATAAAAAAGTCACGAAATCATCACAGAAACGTTTTTACAATTAACTTATAAAACATATTTTCCTATAAAAGTAAATTGTTAAGGGTATGCTTAGGGAAGGAGCTCCGTACATGAGAACAATAATCCAAAGACGGTCTGATCTGAGCTTTATAAAGCATCAAAAGTTGCTGAGGTGTGTACAGTTTTCTGGTTCGGAACAGTGGTCCAAGCTTTTGAGAGGCATCTTTTGCAATTCCAGCGATATAATTGTGCCAAGGCATATTGGTGTCCATTTCAACCCCCAACAAACTGAAAGGTCGCCATATTGAAAGCCATATTGATATTCCCTCTCAAGATCTTGAAGCCTTTCAAATATTTGAGGATATGGTGGTTTCCTGGCTTTCTCCATGATTTTTGATATAACTGATAGCAAAGCGACTGGTCTATAGTTATTTGGAAGAGTTTTCTTGTCCTTTCTGGGAATAGGCTGAACATGAGTAATCTTCCAACAATGAGGAAAAACCCTTTTTTTGAAAGACGGGTTGAAAATTCTGCAAAATACTGGTGCGAGTTTATCTGCGCGTCTTTTAAATAAGATGACGGGCACTTCATCAGAACCAGACGTCTTGTTGATATTGAGCTGTTCCAAAATTCGCCTGAGTAGACGCTGTCGAAAAGTAATTTCCGGCATCATGGATTCTAGTGTGGAAATAGTGAGTGGTACTTTTCCCAGAAAATCGACTGTGGAGTGGGAGGCAAATTGTTCAGCTAGTAGATTTTCTTTTTATATGGCTATGATTGCAATTAAACCACCCGATTGTGTTAGTGGTGGTATTGCGGATTTTGTGAAGTTCTGATTAATAGCTTCAGCTACCGACCAGAAGGATCTAGACCCGTTGGGATTGGCAAGCAGTTTATCCCTAATTCTCTGATTGCTTTCATTTATCCCAAGTTTGCGGCTGTTGCTAACATTAACTAACCTAGTTGGGTTTTTGGCATTGGGAATTTTGCGCCACTGCCGGCAGGCGAGATTTTTGGCGGCGACAGCTTGCTAGCAATTTTTGTTGAACCAAAGTTTGCCGTTAGAAGGTCGTTTCATTGTAAAAGGAATATATGGATCCATGGATGATAGAATAACAGAAGCACAAATTGATGGATCTTTAGAGATGAAACAAACATCTATTCAGGGGAAATTTCAAAAATAGTCTTGAAGATCCTCCCATTCAGCTTATCTGTAGGAGAAGGAAAACTCCCAATCTCAAACCCGGAACGGTCTTACCCTGCTAAACGAAGCTCTGGGAGGGTTGACAAATATTTCTTCGGTACTCGTGGGAAAGCTATGGGGAATAAAGAAACATCAACACAAAGGAAAAGAAGGTTAGAGAAAGATAAATTGAAACAAAATGAAAAACTTGCCAATGAAAGCGTTAACTTGAAACGCCAAAGGCCTCCTGATAGAAGAATCAGACTGTTCGAAATTAACTGGGACTCGGCCATGTAATAATGACGCCATCAATGAAATGAATAGACTAAGAAATATAACAAGCTAATTCTTCTATAAGGTATGCCGGACGAGTAGGACTGAATATGTAGAGATTTCTTCTAGGCATCGCGACACAAGTTTTTATTATAATTTCAATTCTGTAAAGTCATAAATGAATGTGGTTAATGTGATTTAAAATTTAATTTGATCTTTTTAGGGCACTTGAATGAAAGCTTGTTTTGAAAGTTTTTTATCATCATTTTATTTTATTTTCATTGCCATGAAGACATTTTCTATTCCAAGGATAAATAACTTACCTCGAAAGAAAGAAACTCGGATTTTGGTACATTTTCTCTAAAACTACTGACTCAACTGTAACAAACAAAAAATTTTTACTCAAAATGAAAGTGTTTATATTTTGTTAAACCTTTAGATTTCGCAAGAATTATTGAAAAAAGTTGATACTCGATAAAATGTCTGATTAACCAAAGGTGATACTGAAAATGAATTTATCGTGATATGGAATTCTAGAAACTTGTGAACCGTCAAACTGATTCTCAAACATATCTCAAATACGGAATGATGGAAAAACTATGGACGAATTACGATTAATTGCTTTCCTTATGATATTACATATACAGTTTAGTAAATCATGCCTGTTCCTACTCTTTTCGAATAGTGAAATGGATTCGAGAAGAGCTGTACCAACTTGGTGTGAAGACCCGAAAAATTATACGTCTCCATAGAAGTTTGCATTCCAGATTGTCCGTTCCGGTTATACTTCCCCAGAGAATAGGAAGGCCGTGGGCTTTTGAGTTTGTTAAGCTAATCAACATCGGTTTCAGACTGAATTCAATAAAGCTCGTACTGTATTTTCCGTTGATTTTTCTACTCAAGCATAGACAAAGCTTTTAGAGCATCCTAACAATTTTCCTGCAATGCTAGTGCCTCTCCATGTTTATACATAGCACTGAATAATACTAACCGTTTGCTCCAGTCCTGAGTAAACAGAGTTTTCTTCCAGCCTGAACAGAAAAGAAACCAACATGCTATTTCCAAGATTAATTCACACAGTACTACCATGATAGTTCGTATAGGAACCTCTGGCATAAAATGAATTTATTGAAAACACTTTTCCAACACCAGAACAAAATTACGGTCACTCGACGCACGTTTCCCTAACCAAGTTCAGGAGATCATTATGACTAAGTTTTACTACTATATTAGTGATTTTATATACTATTGGCCTAACTACAACTGGTTAGTATAAACTAACTACTACCTTGAATAACTTTTTTCGAGATCAAATGCCCTAACACCAAACTGATATCTTTGCACTTGACGCGCGTTTCGCCAACAAAGTTAGCATCCTCAATTTTCTTCTCCTGAGGATGCTAACTTTTTTGGCGAAACGCGCGTCGAGTGCAAAAATATCATCCTCAATTTTCTTCTCCTGAGGATGCTAACTTTTTTGGCGAGACGCGCGTCGAGTGCAAAAATATCAGTTTGGTGTTAGGGCAAAAGTTATTCAACTTTCACACCAAAGGTTCCAATCTCATCGTTATTAACGACTACCTGTTATTGTTCCTATGCTAAACTACCTGATTTCTTAATTCTTCTAATTTGTCATGTATTTCCTCTATGTTAGTGACTATCTCCTACAGTTTTCTCTAATATTCATCTATTTTTTATTTAGAATTATAATATATAAGACAAAACAAATGGCTATTAGAAATGGCACCTAATTATTCATACAACTCATTCCACACTTTTCGATTTCCAGTCTTTCAAAGGCATCCAGAAATCTGTTTGTTTGGTCTGAATTAAAATAATTCTAAATAAAGAACAGATAAATGTTAGGGAAAAATGTAGGGGATAGTCAGTAACATAGAGTTAGGCCACTAGCACATGAAAACACTAACATAGAAGTGAAATTTAGTCATAATAATCTTCTGAGGATGCTAACTTGGTTAGCGAAACACGCGTCGGGAGACTGTAATTTTGTTCTGGTACCAGTTCACTGCTTTCTTTTTGAATTGTGATGTGATCACTGATGCCTATTGTCATTTCAATCTACATGATTCTCTCCAACCAATACTGGCAATGATTCTTACTGCATATTTTTGCAAAATAAATATTCTTTCAGCAGCAGATCCGGTACCCCAATCCAAAATTCCATATCTCAAGTGGCAGTTTATGGTCGCATAGTATAAGCTCAGTAAAATCTCTTTACTACAAAAATTAGCCATGAATCTCAGAGCATAGCAGTTTTTTCTCAATTCAATACAGAGGGTTTCAATATGAGGAGTCCATGTGAGTTTGTAGTCCAAGGTGACGCCTAACATTTTTGTAGGAGTACAAGATTCAATTGGCAGATCCCCATTTTCATGGATAACAAAATGTTCGGGCCACTTACTTGATTGGGCTTGATTTGAAAATAATATGTGATTTTGTTGAAAAACTAAAACAAATATAACTGAACATTTTCATATTTTTTTCTGATCCTTATATTTTCGAAAAACTATAAATATTACATATCATATTTCACGAAAACAAAGACTTAAGTTACGTTTAGAGAACTGAGTGTGCTTATTACTTCCCTGAATAGCAGTGAGAAAATTTTTCATCATCTATTTCATGTGGCCCGTCACTTCTGCTCTGAGACGCTCTATTCAAATTATACATTTTCCGTGAAAGCGGTCGACCACATGCGATACAATAATCAACAAACATTCTGGTTCATTGCGTCGATAGCATCATCTGGAACTCCATTATCACCCAACACAGAACAAATGTCAAGGTTCGCATTTGAGCTGCTGTAGCTCCCTCGAGAAGCATTATGGGGCTTATGTTTATAATTCGCCTCTTGTAGCTACTTATTCATTGTTTATTAACTGCGTATTCAAATTTTCTCCTCTTCTCTTCGACAGAGGCGGAGATAGTATCATGGGAGAGCAAGATAAATTGTCAGTATTCACGAACTTTCAGAGAGGCTGGAAATAAAGTTTGGAGGCTCACAAACGGTAGAAAATGGAAGTATAAACTTGTTGATTCAGTATAAATTTTGCTTATAACATTCAATCAATTCAAAATACTGATAAACTAATGTTATTTTTTAGGAAAAGTGTGTAACTTTCACTATATACTTTTCATAAACATTTTGAATAAATATATTTGATAGAACTGATACTGAAAGTGAATGGGATTATCCAAGAAATCATTTTCGAAACACACAAGACCTGTGATAGTTTTGTACGTTTCACGTTCGTCAATTAGTATATTTTTTCTTCATTAGCGACTATTCATTATCAATTATTCTACCGTCTATTTGGAAAATAGTGAAGTGGCTGTTTGAAATGGGATCTTCGTAGTTAATCATAGCTCCCAAGCCACCATTACCTTTTTTCTTTCGAAAACATTCAGAAGTCTAGTGTAATGTACCGGTCTCAATGATTTTCAACAATGATCCAAGGCGTGTTTCAATGTTCACTTTGAGCAAAATCCTTTTGGAAGTGGCTCTCAGAGCTTACTCCATGAATCTCCGACTTGCCAAACTTTTGACATGTCTCTCTAGTTTACTAACTTGTTTCCTAATGAAGTTAACAAGTAGTTCTGAAGACCATATTTTCGTTTAGTATTTTTATTATTTTGTCCTACTCTCTGGATGATTCAGGTTCACATAAAATGACAATAAACAGTGAGTCATTGTTTTTTGATTAGTCAAGGATTTAGAAAGACAAAACAATTTGAATTTACGACTACCACGTTTCAACTACTCATGACACTTGGCTATGTCTCTGGTATTTTTTTTAATGTCGCATTTTTTACTGAAAGGAAATAACAAGTCTATAGAGAAAAAAATATATATTTGTTGTGCACAATGGTGAACGTTGTGAGTATTATATCTGAAAGTACTGTTATTCTTCCTACAAACTTCAAATATCAAACCATCATTGTCATTTCATCGGCATTTTTCATAATTGAGACATACAAAAATGGCAGTTTCTCATTGTTCTCAATTTGAAATATAAACCTAATAGTGTTATCAGAAGTGGATGCAAAGTCTCACCTCACTCTCTTTCGCCTTGAATATAGCAAATACATCATTCACAGATCGAAATCAAATTTGCTCACTTAGTATGAAGTGTTCCAATGGTTTTGTCTCTGATGTGATGTCTGCAGAAAAAGTTGTTGACTGTAAGAAAGATGATGAAGATTTGTATGATTTGTATTTTTTGTATTTTTCGACGTTTTCAATGCGTACACTAGGTGGAACGATGAAACTCTCAGGACTGATGGAAATGCTCAAAATGCACCTACCACCTGAATGGGGTTGGCCAAAGTGATATACACTGTCCGCCACTCGCGATGGAACACCCCATTTTTACGGTAAA
Organism: Leptinotarsa decemlineata; assembly: GCF_000500325.1. Lineage (NCBI taxonomy): Eukaryota > Metazoa > Arthropoda > Insecta > Coleoptera > Chrysomelidae > Leptinotarsa > Leptinotarsa decemlineata. The sequence continues at coordinate 158,414 of NW_019289820.1, forward strand.
ACATATTAGGGGGCAAAATATGCTCAAAATTCCTCCAGATTCGTGATCAGGACTACCAACTTACTACGAATACACTTTTTTCCTGAAAAAATTTCAGTCCTGAAAAATCCGAATTCGTCTCACTTCTTATGGAAACACCCCCGTATCTTCCGTAATATTCGAGGTGGTGGGTTTGGTTGACTAGGAATCTACCTGTGAAATGGATAGGACCCAATAGCCCTCTAGTAATATGGCCACCAAGATCCCCAGATTTAACTCCACTGGATTTTTATTTATGGGGAAACTTGAAAAATAAAGTTCATAAGGATAGGCCAACAAATAAGGAAGATCTCCGTGCAATAATTATACAAGCGTGTAGAGAAATCACACCTAGAGAACTGAGAAGAGTTGGAGGAAATAATAGAAGGCGCATAGAAAAATGTGTTCGATTGGAGGGAAATTTCATAGAAGGCACGAAAATATAAAATTGTCAACAGTTAAATCATTTGAAATTGATTGTTTTGTTTTTAAATTGAAAATGTGATTTTGAAAGAAGTACTTCGAAAGAATTTTGAACTACATAACATTTTTCGCCACAAAATATCCTTGTTTATTTTTTAATAATGAGAAAATGAGAATATGAACTAACATTAACCATCCTAAAACCTCACTGATTACATGTTTCCGTTCCTCTTACGAAATTACCATTTTTTCTCTTATTGAGAAGGAATAACTTTCCTGACACCAAATTAAAAAATAAATTATTTGTGTGAAAACAAAAGTCGAATTTCTCTTAAACAATTTCGTTCATGTTTTGATGTCAAACCAAAAAAAAAATCTACTTCAATTATTACGGAAGATATGGAGGTGTTTCCATGAGAAGTGAAACAAATTCGAATTTTTCAGGACTGAAATTTTTTCAGGAAAAAAGTGTAAACAAAATGTAGGGTGTCTCCAGAGGCTCCAATGAATTCAATGCATCGCCAGAACACTTCGTGACACGACTATCGTCAAATTCAAACCAGTCTGTTTCGTCATTGACCAAGGCGTAATAATGCCCAAATTCAACGCCAGAACCACAGTGAACAATGACTGCATGAATATTAAAATAGTGGTCTGCTAGGTTGAAATGTTAATCTATTTCGAACCTTCCAAAGAGTTTCTTGCTTCCGTTAGAGGTTGAGTCTTGTTTGAAAATCATCAGTGTTATTATTAGATTGACTGGTGCCTCAGATATACTTGTTTCCTTATAACAGTCAGTTAGTTTGGCGCATGTTTGACAATACAGTCGATCATCACCTGTTAAAAATGTCATTTTCAGATGATTTAACAATAAGCTTTGCACGGACTGGTTATTAGTCATATTAGGGAAAGCTAGATGAAGTTCCAGAAACTCACATAAGTTTTCGGTACTTCTTGAACATCTACCACAAAGTAAACAAGTGAGGATTTTTCCAGCAAAAGATTTACAAACACACAACGATATGGGCTGACGGAATCATTCAGTCCAGAGCGGTCAGGAGTATTGATTTTGCAATTGTTTTGCTCACGAAGAGTATTCAACAAGAACCCCAAGAATTCGGAACAATCCTCTTGTTGTCCTAACGAGTATCTAGTGGACTCCAAAGACTCCAGGAAATCGGTTGGAGGGAAAGATAATAGCTTCTTATGAAACTGCAGCTGCATGAACAGGTGTTTGAGTTTGATGAATGAGTAGGAAACATTCCCGTTCTCGTTCATCATTAATTTCGTTCTTGAAGCTCTTCGTCATGAACAACACTTGTAAAATGCTATTTATGTAACAAGTGTTGCCTAAATCATGTCATCCAATTTTCTTCGCAAGATTTTCAGGACAACTGTCTACTGATTCGTAAGGAAGAACATGTTTCACAGAATCTCCATAAGAACCATTTCTCAAGCTGCGATTGATCCTTCCGAATGAAGAAGGGTTTCGTAGAGGGATCGATTCGGCTCTTGCTTTATGAAGCTCTTACACTGAAAGGGAACCAGTTCTACGAGGACTGCAACTCATATTTGGGGGGCAAGAATGACCTGAGGCCACTGATCGCACTGAAAAAGAAGAAGGTGGATCAATCAGTTGTGAATTAACCTTGATAGGAGACTGATGAATATCCACATATCTCGGCTTGTTTCGAAGAGGTTTCAGTTCCGTACTGAAATTAGGGCAATGCATGATCTCATCAAAATTATGTGAAGGAGAAATAGTTCCAAGTACTGAAGCAGCATTGCCACGTTGGATAGCAATACTAATTCTTTATATCAAAAAAGAGGTAGAATGGTGATCTTTCGTTGCTTGGCCTATTCTCCTTTCAAGTTTATGAACGAATAACAGAGACTCCGGGCCATAAACACTAAAAGTTTCAACCGCTAACGGATGTTTCCAAGATTTTGGTATTTTTTTCTTTTCAATTTCTCGCTAGACAATGCTGCAGTTCCAGCAGACTTGGAACTTTCGGCTAGATGGGATGCCGCGACCGTGTCAACGCAAGTGAAGTCCCATACCACAGGTTTACCGTATTTCCATGTTATGAGAGACATACTATCTGGTCGTTTACCATCATCTCGACTGATACCTAAGGGTTCCAGAATTGCACGAGCATCTGCTGACAACATAGCTCGTTTCAATATGTCGTTCACTTGGTGATGTCGATGTACGCCCTACACTTCTCCTGCAACTCAAACCATGTGTACCTTTCTCATCACTTATACTACCGCAAACACAAGTATGAGAAACACAAATAGATGAACCCATCCTAAGTCCTACTGCTATTCTGAAAGATTCATCGTCTAATAGTGTTCCAAGAGATGCAACAGGTAAAGCATTCAGCCAAGCACCCGATTCCTTGATCATTGCTGCTTTCAGACGAGCCTTATCTTATACACTTGTAGATTCCAGAAGTTTATCAGTTATGAATTGAAGGGGTTATATTTCTAGGAGTGATTAATTTTTGGGAAAGGAAGTTTTTGGCTTTCTACTACTCCATCTGATACAAAAAAAAGGGGATGAGAGAGTAACTCTATACATGGATGTGTGGATCATGCATTATTATCAGTTATAATGTTCAGAAGAGGTCGGTCCCATACACTTTGTATTTTCTTTTCATCTGTAGGAGGAGCAATATTAGTTGCGGCATGCCAAAGTGATTCACCTTCAGAATAAAAAACGTCTTTGATATTAATAAATATGGAAGGAAGGATGGAATCGATAAGATCGGAAACACTATTGACCGATTGACAGAAAAGCTGGTAAAGCTAAGAAAGAAGCCGAACGTAGCCCTAACTCGCCAAGGTTTACAGGAAGAGTTGCTTGGAGCCATGAATCATTATTGAAACAATTGTTTGTAACATATTCCGTCGTGTGGCGGAGTAAATTATCGAATTCGTCAAGCTCTAACTGACTTGACCAAGTGGGGGAACATCTGAGGAGGGCGTACATGAGTTTTGGAATCGCCAAACAATTTTTCAAAAGAAAAAATGCAACGTGTTTTGGAAGTTCATTCAATCTGGTGGTCAGCAATTTGAGTGATTCCCGTTTTTCTCGAAGATGTTCTGAAAGTGAATCTTTAGAGAGAGGAGCACCCAGAAGACTCCATTTAGACTTTTCCAAAATTCTTATGCCAGGAGCCAATTTCAAAATGGATTTGGAAATATTATTCGGAGTTGAAAGAGTAATCAACTCGCATTTTTCGAAATTTAGTTCAAGTCCAAGATGTTTTGAATAATCAATGATTTTTTCTAAATCCTTTGAAACCATGTTTACATCGCCAGCGATTGAGCCATCGTCCAAATACCAACAATTAAATTCGTATGATAAGCGTCTTGTGAGTTCGTTGATGGTCAGACAAAAAAGAGCAGGTCCTAAGGGATCACCTCGTTGAACACCTCTCTCAGACAGAATCAGATGTTCACCAAAACTCAGATAGGAAGCTGATTCATAACACTGACTTAAGAAGGGATATAATCCCGGAAACAAATCTTTAACCTTACGAAGCATGATGTTTCTATCAATCATGTTGAAGGCATTTTTGAAGTCTATTTTCAGGAAAATTATTGAATCGGGATTTGGATGAAGATCAATATCTATGAGCAGCATGAGCAACAGCTTCACATCCACCTGCAGTACCGAAACCAAACTGTAGTGGACGTAACATCGATCCTAGTTCGTCATGAATCCTCATACAACCAAGTTTAGCTACCAATCGGCGATAAAAGGTACCGACGGCAATCGGTCTTACTCCTCCATCCTTTTTCCGAAGAGCACACAGTGAAGCGCCAAAAAGTATAGGACAAATTTCTGAAGAAGAAGTTTCTGTCCTGAATTTCCAGAGCGGTGACTAATGAGGTCTTGCATATGACTAGGGCGGAAAGAATCCAAACCACCAGCAGAACCAGAACGAAAAGATTCAATTGCCTCCGATACTTCATGTTCTGAAAATTGGAACACCGGAAACTCTGAAAAATCGTGAGCTAGTTGCGAATCCAGAGAATGTGTGGAGGAATCTGATCGATAGTGTTTTGATCGGAGAACTGAGAGTGTGGATTCATCGTATTCGGCCAACGTATCACTTAAGCTCAAGATTCTGATAGCTGACCTAATGTCACCATCAGCTATTTTACTCAAAACAAACTTAGAAAAGTTTTGGTTATATTTCCTTTTATCGATCTGAGATGGAATGACATTGGTCTTGGAATTAAGAAGTTTGATGTTTTTCTCTATAAGAGATGCGAGAGAAGATCTATGGGAGTCCTTGGCATGTGGGATGGAGAACATGTTGGATAGTTTGTATGTAAACATTCTTCTATAATTTCGCAAAGGGCAGAGGCAGAGCAATTTCTTGCAGATTTGGGAATCCTTTTTATAATGTGACTGGATCGTTTCAATGAGGACAATTTTTTATGAAACATTGTATTGAATGACGGCATCTCTATTAGAATGAGGCAACAGAACAGAATCGACAGCTTGTGTGAGAGCTGATTCATTCAAAGAGGATTTTGTATTAGAAATTTTATGAACTCCACCATTATGAATTTCGAGACCTTTCGTTGTTTTAAAGGATTTTTCACAAATTTCACATTCACATATACATGAAAACATGTATAACATTTATATTTATACATATGAGCAAACACATTTTCATTTTGCATCAAGAAATTCTTTGTTAGAGAAAAATTGATGTTACTATGAAATACTCTTACTATGATGTATCAAGGTGATGAAACTCAAACAATAATTTAAAAGTGAATCAGTAAATATGCGAAAATATATGAAAATGGATGAGTACGGATTTGGATAATGAGTGGGGTCACTTATTATTCAAAACTCAACTTTGCAGTTCAAGAAAATGAAATCTTATACCAATTTGAAGTAGTTTTCACTCTATACGAAATAACATATGAAATATGTCAGGATATCTGATGTTTTCAAACCTCTTATCTTGTAATATCTTAATATCTGATCTTGATATTAAGCAGAAGAGCAGTTCATGTGCTCAGTTGGAATGACTAGTTCTTGATTTTTGAAGGCAAGGGCGCAGATCAGTTCTTGAATTTATATAGTAATTCAATTATAAATGGTGAAAATAGTTACCAAATTGAAAGCAGTTCTTTGTACGTCATCTACAGAAGTTTCTAGAAATGCTCCCTGTTCAACACCTGTCACTTGTCACTATAGAACAATTCCGTTACACTGGGATAGGAGACACTTCAAGAATACCAATAGAACAAGAAATATGGTTTACTTGGGAGTTTTAATACGGTTTTGCATCCTCAAATTGAAATGACGAAACAATTTTAAATCAATGTTGAAAATAAATGGTTACTGTATGAAGATATCACAGTGTCAATTTTTGAAATTCTCCACTGTCTGTTTCTGTTTTTCCGTTAATCAGCTGCCGCCCCCATACGAACGACAACTCTCAGAAGTTGAGAAACTTGTGCGAGCTAAGGACTAACGAGGTCTTACCTTTTAACGTGTGATTCCTAACACTCTTTTTAATGATGGCCTTGATAGGATTCATCACAAAATATAGGGTCTTGCCTTAGGGTCTAAGGTTTAATGCACTAAACTTCACAACTTCTGATCGAAATCCTATTTCCAGAATTCATAAACAAAACTCATGGTTGTTGTTTTACACTTCTTCAAACGGACTCCTCCGATTCTTGAGATATGGGATTCCGGCATTTTTCAGCAGTAGCCACTTCAGACCTATTTTTTACAGTGCAGCCAGACACGTCTAAGACGATCTTCCTAGTGTCCAATTCATTCAGTTTGTTCCTGTTTTTGTAGTATTACTAGCTGGTTCCTATGCTTTTCATGATCGTGTGGTCTTCACGATTCTACGATTTTTTAAATTCAATGATCTTTATGGTTTTATGATCTTACGATGTTTCCTGCAGGAACTCAAAAGTTGGGAGTTATTCTGATGAATGATTTTCAGAAATTTTATTCAAAACACCACTACGTGTTGTCAATATAAAGCCAGGCTCAGACAAGATTTTTAAAAATTTCATTCCCTACATATAGAATCGGTATCGGTTCAAAGTTCAAGAAATTCTCTCACATGTAACTATAGAAATATACACAAAGCCAATTCTAATTATGCATTACTAAAAGTAGATATCTCTCACTGTATCTCATTTCTCAGTCTACGTTACACTACACTATGGGAATGAAGTTTATTACTGAACAAAAGGGGAAAACTAGTTGAGGAGTTAGCAATGTGATTTATTTCGAGTATTGTAGATTGCTCAGAAAAAAGCCAGAAACTAGAAAATAAAAATTTGAATATTTCGTATGTTACAATCTGCAAGTTAAAATTAGCAAAAAAGGCTTTTTTGGTGTTCAGTTTGTGTCGCAAACAATATAAAATGTAAAGTGAAAATATGGAATGCTAAAACTCAGATACTCGAGTGATGAGTTGGTTTGTTGTCTCCACTTCAGGTAGCTCCTCCAAATTATATCCCAAGTGTGAAAAATCTTTCTCAGAAGTGTTTCGTCCTTTCTCTTTCAATAACATTTGAAAATATGCCAAAAGATATATTGTTCCAGGCAGTTTTTATTTCTAAATACCACTTGTATTTATTCGGCGTAGAAAGAGTTGAAAAGCAAAACTTCTTAGTTATAGCAGTTGGATTCGAACGGCTCAGGTCTTTCAAATTCCTGCAACGGTTCGTAATAGGCTTCCACGACAACCAAATCAATGATATACATCAAAGATGCATTCCAATGAGTATACTTTTTGTCATGTCATCACACTCTGAACTGAACCCCGTGGGGATGCACTCTATTTAATGTATATTGCATAACTATAACGTCTGATGTCACATTTTTCTAGAAGTTGAATCCCTGAACAAGAGTGATGATGGAAATTTATTGGAACTCTAGGAGAGGTCTTGCGTTTCTCCTGATTCAAGGTATACAGAATTGGCAGATCTACGAATATCATCCATTCCAAAACTCACTAAAGAAAACTTCGCAAAATCAGTACCAGTGAACAACGATCCTGCGGCACAATTTCCTAGGTTTGGTTGATCAGTACAGGAAACCTTGAATGTTCCTGCTATCGGTGAAGCTGACTAGTACTGAACGATTTGTCGAGTGGGAGACATTGCTACCGAGTTGGCAACACTAAATACTGTGGAGAAAAGAATTGAAAGATGCTAATACTATGAATTGAAATCTTAAATAAGATTCAGTCCTTCAATTATGAAAAAAACTATTATATCATCCATCTTGAATATTATTTATCTATTATGAAATGTAAACTAAATGTATGAATCTTGAGAAGAGACATATAGGATATATTTGAACATCCAAATGATAAATCTAACGATATATGAACAAAGTTTGGTTCATCTTGAGGTCAAAAATACAATTCTTTTCGTGAAAATACGTCATTTGGAAGATATTACTGGCAAATCAGTTTCTTTTACTGAAAAAATAATTATTTGAAATTTAATTATCGCCCTATGTATGTAATACTACGCTACACTCAAATAAAATAATATTAAATCTGTGCCTCACTGTACGCCACTGCGTTCTTGCTTTTACTCAAATTGGTAAATGTGACGGTATAAATAACAATTATCTTTCCAGTTAATGAACATGTAGAGAGCAATGCCGAACACACGGAGAGGTGTGTTAACGTATAATTGGTGTAATAAATACGCAAGTTAACGATTGGTACAACGTATAAGGCTGGATTGACTGCAGATATGTGGTTGCTTAGTTTCTTGATTAGTTAATTCAGCGATCGTAGGCGATGAATCACAAAACTGCCACAATCATAAACGAGGATTAGTTTGTTTGAAAAATATGTTTAAAATATGATTTTTCCCTTTACCAGCTATCGCACCCCTACCAACGACAACCCTCAGAAGTCGAAACTTGTGCGAGCTAAGGACTAACGAGGTCTTACCTTTTAACGTGTGATTCATAACACGGCTTGGACGATAGCAAGTAAAAATCGAGCGTTCAGCCTGCGGCTTGAACCATCGACTCACACATCGGCCGATTGACTGAGTGAAAAAAGCACCCACGTCGAACCGCCCGGCTACCGACCGACCAATACTAATATACTCTAAAAATATTTTCATCACTCAAGAAAATCTCTCCAACCAGCAGTTGGAAAATGGAAACAAACATCAAGAAATCGATAACAGAGTTTTTGAATGAATCAAAAAGAGAACAGTAAACACACACAAACAGAAAAAAAATAAGTGAAAAAATACAAGAGAAGCCGTGGCATAAGATTCAGAAGTTTGGATGAATTGAACTAATGGTTGATACATTTTTCTTTTTCAAACTCTCATCGCGTTTGCTGGGTTTTCGGTGTCAAAAGTAAACAGATCTTGAACTTCAAGAACTGGTGACCAAAGTATTTGAAAAAATAACGAAGACAGATGTTCTTCATTTACTGTATACAAGAATTGCCATTTTCAATATTCATCACATACAAAGAGTTCTATTTTAGCTAAGAATTTATTGATGGACATTGAAAAGTCGCTCCATACTCCAGAAATTTTATGATCCGTAATCAGCTCAACTGAACTCATTTTCAGACATTGCATATTCAGGACAATTGCCCATTAACTATATGAAATGATTCAAATTGTCCAGAGAACACGCACTACATACCTACAAAGAAAAAATCATTTTTACAGCGAAATAGTTACATTGTCAATAACAGAATATGCGGATAATAACGACGATGAATAACTAAACGAGATTTCCAAATTGGTTTTCGAGTAACTTTCTGGTAAAGCGAAAAATATTTTGTGATTTAATTGTTTTTCAGATTCCTGCAATTGAACATGTACATATCTTCAATACACTGTTACAGGAATTTCAAATGATTTTGTTGTTCAAAACAAACTCGACTGACTTTTATTAATTCATGTGAATTATTTTTGTTGTAAAAAGGAAAAGAATATATCAAGTTTAGTGATTATTAAAATATTTGGTAACTAACTGGACCTTCCAAATAAATCAGGATGCTGTTTAGAATGCAAATAAAACAAATTATTTTGATATTATGAAGAATGCAGTTTTATATATGGTCAATCGGAATATGTATCGAGCAGATCTTTAGAATAGGTATGTATCGAGCAGACACAAATCAGTACTTCGAAAATAAAATGCATACGAATGAAAAATTTGCTAACTACTAAAAATCTGATAGTGACTTCTAAAGGGTGTTTCAAATTCGATTGTCACCATTGGGATCTTGGAAACTATGAGAGATACGAAGATGGTTAAATTGGGGCAAAGTTGCGCATTTACCTGACTAACAAGGATTCCAAAATAAATTGCACTTTTACATTGTCACTTTTTCCCTGCTACATAATGGTGTTTTTAGATTTGCTATCCAACGTTTCGTCTTCCGACCACCATCATCAATTTATTTTTTCTTATAAGCGCTACATTGGATTCTTTCTGTTTTGAATGGAACCAGATTTTACTTTTCAAATGATGTATCATAAGTTAACATTCTTTTTCGAAAAATTAAAGATAATGAAAAAAATTAATTCTTATCATGACAGGCTTTGACTTTGATGTTTCTAAATTTGATTTTCAATTTTACACTCAATGACATTTTGTTATTGTATAATTCATTGAATTTTTGGCGAAAAATGGCTTTCTTACCTCATACATACCTCAATTATCAAATTTTCTTCAGTTTCTTGGTCCATTCTATCTTCGTATTTTTTCCTCGGCCCCTCAAGTGCACCAAACTCGGTGAGATTTTGATTCAATAACTTGAACATAGTCTGATGTGGTTGTCGTCTTTCGGGATACAAGTTTAAATACATTTCCGATGTCATAATACTTTTTCTATCGTATTTGTAAAAAAAACTATATATCACTTTTTTCTTCATTCGCGAAAGCCATTTTTCGCCAAAAATTCAATGACTTGTACAATAACAAAATATCATTGAGTGTCAAATTGAATGTCAAATTCAGAAACATCAAAGCCAAAGCCTGTTATTATAAGAATTAATTTTTTTTAATATCTCCAATTTTTCGACGAAAAAGAATGATAACTTACGATACATCATTTAAAAGGTAAAATCTGGTTTTATTCAAAACAGAAAGAATCCAATATAGCGCCCATAAGAAAAAATTAACTTGATGATGGTGGCCGGAAGACGAAACGTCGGATAGCAAATCTGAAAACACCAGTATGTAGCAGGAAAAAAGTGACAATGTAAAAGTACAATTTATTTTGGAATCCTTCGAAAAATAAAACCAGAAAAAATTAAAAACCATTTTCCGAAATTTCTGTTTTCGCCGGATATCTCCGGATATACTCGTCATTTCAAAACTTTCTCAACGTCATATTATTAGACAGGTAAATGCGCAACTTTGTCTCGATTTGACCATCTTCGTATCTCTCATAGTTTCCAAGATCCCAATGGTGAGGATCCAATTTGAAACACCATAATATGTCAACTAGGTGGAAGCAACAGATTATTTTTCATGAAAAACAACTCAGCTATCAAAAAACGACTGATAGCATATCCATTCATCTATAACGCTCATATTTGCATGCCACTTCAGAAGTTGAAAGATTCTGCTGTGGGTTTGTTTCTACCCTCAGATGATTATCAATTCGGAATTAATTGTTGAAACTGATACAAAAAGTGAATGAAGAGCAGACAGAAAATTGAACGGAACGAATAAAGAACAAATAAACATACTGGGAGAAGGAGGTGGAAAAAGGTGGATAATAAAACTGGGAAGACTTTGAAGTTATTCAGTTGATATACCCACAAACTTTGATAAATTAATATGCACTGGAAATTTCATTGTCGGTTACCCACCAGAATAATTATCCAACATTGAGAATGTATTTGATGAATTATTCATTATAGTAATTAAAAATTTTAACAAAATAAACTTTATTATTTCCAAATGAAGACTTTGTTGGGAAGATTTCTAGATGATTATTGTCATGAATAGTATTATTGATTTTCACCAAGTAACGGGTCAGTGTATTCAATATTTGATACATATTACTGATTCTTTCAGTTTGCAGCAAAATATTTCAGAACCCACACATCGTACGATATATTTGAAAAAATATGTTGTTTTTTCCCTTAACCAGCTATCGCACGAGGTCTTACCTTTAAACGTGTGATTCCTAACGCGGGTTGGACGATAGAAAGTTAAAATCGAGCGTTTAGCCTAGGGCTTGAACCATCGACTCACACATCGGCCGATTGACTGAGTGAACAAAGCACCCACGTCGAACCGCCTGGCTACCGACCGACCATTCAATCCACATCATTTGACTATTTCTACACTGATTTTGAAGAACAGGATCAAGATCGTTTCAAACACCAATTTGGTGAAACATTTTTCAATTTATTGCATTTCCGAAATATCTGTGGATAATTCACACAATACTGCTATGTTCGTAATTAATTTAGTATAAATGATATGAAAGATTTTCGTATGGACTTTGAAGTTGTGCGGCGAGACAATATCCATGATATCAATCATATCGACAAAAAATGATCTTCCGTGAAATAACATTTTTTGTTTAGAAAATGTCAATGCACCACTGGTAATCAAAACGTTCAGATCTTAAAACAAAAGGCGATCATGAATAACGGATAATATTGAAATTATGCAGAAATTGAGAGATAAGGGGAATTAGTAAACATTGAAAAGAATATCACTTGTCCACTAGGAAAACTACAACACAGTCAGTAATTTCAATTGAGCAGCAATTAAAAAAGGAAAAAAGCCTGTTTCCAATTCAAATTACCCGATTTTATCACTGAAGAAAAATGGAGTATACTGAAGAAACTGGATACAAATAACCCAAAAAAGTCACACACATCATAAAAAAACGAAATTCATTTTATAAATCAGTCCCAGGACAATCAAATACCTCATATTACCTTTCGAATATTATTCTAATGATATGAGGCACCCTACATTCCCACACATGATAGAGAAAAAAGCCTTGGCCATTTTGGATAAAATCAAAACAAAACCCTATGGATATGACAGTTTATATATACAACTGATTATTTTCTATTGTCCATACATTGTACCACACATATTCGAATAACTAATTTCCAGAAAGTTGGAAACAGACTTTCATGTTAACATATAAGTTTGAAAATATCCTTATAGGACGAAACTGCAGTAACGTTAGTTACATATACAAGTGGTTCAAAATATGAAAAGTTTTATTTCACATTTTTCATGATGATTTCCTACCATGTAGTAACAGATACATCCATCAATTTATTATAAGTATATTACCTAGTTTGTTCAATGTATTGGGAAAAATGATGGAATAACAGATGAGATCTCGTGTAGAAATTGATTAAATAGTATCACAAAACCAGTCTGGTTTCAGATCAGGTTGCAGCTGTCCCACAGCTTCAGCAACTACAACAAATAATATTCCACTAGTTCAGACTTCCATTGTCTAATATATAAAATTATTTTAAACCCGTGAAACAACTAAAAAAGAAGAATTAAAAATGAATAGCTGAAAGTAACAATTATATTAGGCAAAAATAACCTGAAATAAAATAATATTGAAATAAAATAAAAGTAAAAATAGAACGATTGAACGATTGCGTTAGGAGTCTCAGCTGTAATTTGTGATTATGTATTTATGTTTTATTTTCTAATTGCTAATAAAACACGATATCACTATTTTAGATAATCATTGACTGCCTTGGTCGAACATCAATAAACATGAGATATAAATGACCCAATACCAGTCCAATCTAACACATTGCTGCTAACTGTTCACTGTAGCCAACCCAACGCAACTGTACACAAATATCGATACCTCTTATCTCCTTCCATAAGATATATAACACATGATATATAACACATAACATATGAGTGCTTTCTTTATTATCTTCTACAATATAAGACCTAGGTTCATGAAAATATTAGGTATTTCAGCATTTTCCCAATTTTTACCTGATCTAAACAATAAATTATATCCAACCTCCGCGTCTGCCAAGTTTTTGGTATGTCTATCATAAAATTTCTTCTGGATTAACTGCCGCTCTTAAAAAGTTTTCTATTATTTCTTTTAATCGTTCAGCTGAGGTTTTAATAAAAAATCTACAGTAGAAAGATTATCTTTCAAATGTCTTTTAAAAATAATTTGAGCTGGTGCAAAATAACATCCAGTGAGATCGGGGGTTTCTCATCCATTTCTGGCATCTGCCACTTGCTTTTCTCATAAAGTCTGCAAATATCCCCGATTTTCGATTATGTGAGTTTTTCTACTCGAAGCAGCTGTACTCGAAGGCTTTGGTCAGATATTCCCATCGCAATTTTGTCACGTTCCGTGTTGTCACGTTCTTGATATCCACACGAAGCTGCTAGTGATTTCAATTCTGTTATATGTATACTGGGCCATGGCTTCTTTGACTCGCAAATATCATCGAACTTCTTTTTATCCTCGCTCAGCTTTGATTTTTCTAACTTGAAATTGTTATATATGTTATATATTTCTACGATATCTTCGCCTATTAGGTTGGGGAAAGTCGCAATTTTCATAGATTCCTCCGAATCGCCAGTAGAAACATTTCAAATATTTCAATCCATGCTTGCCAAGTTTTAGCTACGTTTCCATGTTTGAAATTGTTGTAGATGTTTTAAGCGAATTCATATTTATCCGATTCCTTTCCAGACCTTTCAAAACTGTATTTGCTAGGTTCTACACCTGACACCATTGCTAATTGCCAATTGAATACGATGTCACTATTGTAGTTATTTAATAATCCACTGCCCTGGTTGAACATCAACAAGCAAGAGAGAGGGGTTAACCAACAACAGTCCAATCTAACACAGGACTATCAACATTCCGCTGTTACCAACCCAACGCACCTGAAACAAATATTGATACCTTACATCGGCATATCAGCGATTTCAAAAAAAAATTGTTCGAAATGCAATGAAATTTCAAAAACGTTCTCAAGAGAATTAAATCATTATATTATAGTAATTGTATTGATCAACACCGTCAAGTTATTTTGGTGTGTAGCAGAAGCGAAAATGTAATCTCATAACGCAATGAATTTCAATATTTCGATAACGTTTATTGTCGTCATTGAGGAAAAGCTACAAAGTTATAATTCAAAAAACAACTCTATCGGGTAACCTGAAGCAATATAGACCGGAATGTATAGGTCTGGAATTGTACCAGTGGACCATCTTCTGAAATTCTCCACAACAGCTATAATGGCATAGTGAAGAGACACTGGCTGATTTATGTTAAAGGTGCAAGATTCCCACCTTGATGAGATCATAAACGTTTTCTAATGAGGATATCTGTTAGCCAGTTATAACATTAGGTTCATCCATTTAGGGATTTTTTGCCTCTGGTTTGCCTTTGCTTTCGTTTCTTCTTCTAATTCAGATTTTCCTCACGCTCAAGAATTTGGTGCAAGACAGATTCATAAGGTAACTTGTCTTCACAAGGTACCTACCCTCTCAGATTTGTCAACAGAACAGTTAGAGAACTTTGAATCTCTTGCTTTCGATTATATTTTACGGGGGAAAGGTTGGGGTTTTTTACTCGATTTCTATCTCCTCTGTAGAGGATCTCTTTGATTACTTCATGGCCCATGAATGGCCCTGCGAGTAGCTATGGAAAGAGCAGAGTCCCACATAACCATTCTACGATGTCAGTTCCATTACCGATACTCCTAAATTACGAACCTCATTCACTATTTGCACGGTTACATTTCCTCCTGATACTGAAAATTCATTGTGTGTATTTTTCTGCTGGAAGTTGATCCTTGATCAGACAAAATGAGAGACAGTCTGTTCGCCAAGAATGAATAATATTTTCACAGATTATTGGCATTCCAACAATTGTAATTATACTTATAAATTGGAAACTCTCGCAGTCCTGAATAGTTCGATAAACTTTGATGTCGTCTACATACAGTGATAAGAAAAATTATGAAAAATAATGTTCATACATGATTCTCCTATGATACACCTGATACAACTCCCTCCAGGCAACTCACCGGTCCCTCCGACGGTGAAAAAAAAAATGTATTCCAAGAGCTATATTTTTGTTGGGAAAGAAATATGGCTTTCTATCTCTCCATCTCGATAAAAAAAATGAGGAAGATTCCCTAATTTTTTTGTATCAAGATAAAATAGAAAGGCAAAACCTTCCTTTCCCAAAAATTAATGTCTCCTAAAAATATACCCCTTTCAATATATATTTTTTCCTTTTTACTAAGATGAATCATGAACATGATCCCAAAAAATACATGCAGAACAATAATGTAGTGACACTCTCAGTTCAAAAAGTCCGCTTTCTTCTTTCGATGGTATACGGTAAAAATAAAGTATCAATTTTCAATAAATCGCTCGTAACGAAACCGAAAACACCCTAGTTTACGGCCAGAGGAGACAGAGTATTGGTATTGTATCACTATCACGTCGAAACACGTACTCGTAAGACGTGTCCATTGTAATAAATGACCCGTAATGTAGCCAAATCTGGCGAATACGGTGGATGTAGGAGCAATTCAAAGTTCAATTCATGTAGTTTTGCCATTGTTATGATTGACTTTTGACACGGTGCGTTGTCTTGATGAAACAAATTTTTCTTCTTTGCCATATGTGATCGTTTCTTTGCAATTTCGGACTTCAAACGCTCCAATAACGCTATATAATATTCACTGTAGATAGTATTTTCCTTCTTAAGATAGTTATAACATCACGCACATCTCAAAATACCGAGGCCATAACCTTAACGGCCGATTGTTGTGCTTTCGGGCGCTTTGGACGAGTTTCACCAGATGCTTTTCACTGATGACGGAGTGAAGTGATGGATCCATGTTTCATCCATTGTCACATATCGATACAAAAACTATGATTTTTTATGTTCAAACATGGCCAAACACTACTCAAAATCATAAAGACATTATTATTTTTGGTCAACAGTGAGCTCGTGCGGTACTTACTTTGAACAAACAAATGCTCATACGACATGAAGCCAACACGATATCTTCACAATGCGGTAAATCAATCAATCAATTAATCAATTTATTCAATTTAGATACGTATTCTTATCTATAATAGATGTTAGCATATCTTCAATAATAATTATAGTGAATTAAAAAAATAAATCTGTTTGAAATCTGTTTTTCCGTTAATCAGCTGTCGCCCCCATAAGAACAACTCTCAGGAGTTGAAAAACTTGTGCGAGCTAAGGACTAACGAGGTCTTACCTTTCAACGTGTGATTCCTAACACGGTTGCAGAATCATTCCAGTTTCAACCAGAGAAATTCTCTCGAGAAAAATATCTGGTCGAGGCGGGAATCGAACCCATGGTCTTCCGATCGTGAGTCGGGCACCCTACCACCGCGGCCAATTCCACAACAACACAAAAGCTTGTGTTGCGTATTTTCCCAGATCTGAACACAACCATGAATGTAAGTGAGAAAAAAAACTATTCATTTCTTTTAGTAAGAAATGAAAATTTATCATTAAAAAAATTGATAGAAAGCAATGATCAACCCGCAGAAGGATTGAACCAGAAAATCAGGGGAAAAGAATACAGGTCTGAGTGAAATAAAAAATCTTTCAGGCATGATTCAGTGAGTTTATTCAAATATTTCTTTCAAGAAATCAAAGTTGTGATCAACGAAGGATCTAATTGTTTTCTTGCGTTCATTAATATTTTTTATATTTCTCAGCTCAATGGGAACTTGATTGACAAGTTCCGGTCCAAAGTAAGAAACCTTTGAGTATATAAGTTTTTACAAAAAGGAACACTAATTGTTTTCTCGGATTTGGCTCGGGTGTCGTGTATGTATGCCAGATATGTGAGAGGCGAGTTCAACGTCCATAGTACACAGTGAAAGGTGTATAATTGTCTGATATTGAATAAACTACCCTTTTTATATAAGCTTTCAGTTGGATGTTTCCTATTTTTCTTCGATACTATTTCAAGCAATGTGTTCTGTATCACTTGAATATTATGCAAGTGTGTTTTATTCAACCCACCCTAAACAATAATACAGTACCTTATAACTGATTCAGCTAATGCATCGTATGTCATCAGTAATAAATGTTTGTTTAGTATGTTTCTGAGTTGGTAGAATTTAAAAATGAGTTTCCTAAGTATTTTCACGAATGAATCTACATGTTTGTCCCAGCGTTCACGTTGGTCAAGCATCACACCCAGATATTTTATTGATGCCCTGGGGAACACCCATGGCGACTGGTTATGTCTGGCTATAAGTGCCGTTTATTTTGACCCTTTGCGTTTGGCCTTGTGAATAATCAGCTGATAGCTCTAGAGAATTACTTCTCACTCTCACATTTCCTAACCCCTGTAACAAAATATCATGATTGACAGTGTCGAAGGCTTTGGCCAAATCTAAGAACATGACCAGCGCCATCTATGTGTTGTGCCGGAGACTTTTCAGCTGAGGTAATATGAATGCAGCGTTGTTCTGTTCCTCTTTCGGTTCAATAAATTGATACTGCCGAACTGTTTTTTTCTCTCAACGAGCCAACCATGTGAAGTGTTACGTAATGGGCCAATGACATATGAATACGCGCCTAAAAGCTGAACCGCCTTTATATGCGACGTTATCTTATACCTCATTCGGTAACGTTTCGGAATGACTGATACAACCAAAACTCAAAATGCTTCCGGAAGCGAACCGTGTCATCTCAAAACGAGCTGAACATTTAACGTATTAGGTCACAGGTTATCGATTCATAAGGCTACGCGCCCTTTGAATTTCTCATCATACTAGCCGTAGTGAGAATTCTTCATCAATATCTTTCTCTCGTAGATGCCTTGTAACTCTCCAGACACTGGTCATTTCTTCCTAGTTATTCTCCTGTTGGCATAGGAAACTTTTCATTCATTCTATTCATGTTTTTGTTTTGGCTTATCCATATCATAATTCCAAACGGCACATGTGGATGAAAAATAAAAAAAATGAAAAAAAAAATCAATTGAGGACCGCTTCAACCGTCATTTGTATTTGCAATATTCTACTAGGAAAGGTGAGGAATCTCTGTTTCAATTCATGTTTGAAAATTATCCAACAATATTTCAAAACACAATGCTTATATACATAACTAAAACATACAATCATGAATAATTATCAATTAATACCTTGATTACTGATTTTATGGATTATAATTTGAGCTATTCTCGTGTTCACTTCTATTAATATGCGTTGCATGACAACTGAGCTGTATAATTTTATTTGCCTGTTTGAATTTGAGAGGACATGTTTCCCAAATTATTATTGAGGTACACAATATTTTCAGAGATTTTGTTATTTATGTAAAAAGTATGATTATTTCGCATTCGATATTAAATACGGTAGTTGATCTTTAATTATGACCTTGACTACTGGGTGTGCTGCAAGTATGAAAATATATTTTCATAGGGATCGGTTCTACAAAAAAAACTTAAAATGTGTAAGATTTCGCCAATAGGATGCCGAAATATACTTAAAAGAGTTTGAAAGGGATTTTTAAAGATTGGAGCAGGGTGGTACATCGCACTCCATCTACATTGAAAGTACTTCAA
The DNA here is from genome assembly GCF_000500325.1 of Leptinotarsa decemlineata. Taxonomy (NCBI): domain Eukaryota; kingdom Metazoa; phylum Arthropoda; class Insecta; order Coleoptera; family Chrysomelidae; genus Leptinotarsa; species Leptinotarsa decemlineata. The sequence continues at coordinate 177,485 of NW_019289820.1, forward strand.
TAACAATTGGAAAAGTACTGTCTATTGATTTAATGAAAGTAAACAACAATAGTTCAAATCTGTAATCTCACGGCCCACCAGTTTACAAATGAAAAGGAGAGAGGGACCTACGGGTGCTTGAAAATTGTTATTCTGACGTTTACGAATGATTATACCTTGTGGAACAAATTGGTACCGTTACAACACCCCCCTTACCTGAAGAAAATTTAGTCCGCTAAATTTCCTCCAGCGCTAGCTGACTTCAGGTCCTTAGCGTTCCATATACCCTTATAGTTCCCCTGCTCATCTCGCAGCTCATAGGTCCATGGTGACACCTTTTTCTTTATATGAAATGGACCAATGAATTTGGGTGCAGGTTTTGCAGAATAAAATTTCTCAGCATTTGATAAAACAAAGTTTTTCCTGAAGACTAGCTGATTAGGAAGGAACTCTTCGTTTCTCCGTCGAAGATTATATTTCTTCATGTTTCTTCTGGCCGCTGCCGCCAACCTTTCTTCTACTTCTTTGAATAATTGCTGGAATCCTTCGCTTCTTGTTTCGGAAGAAACTGCCGGATCACTCAGCATACTTAGCCTTTAATGATGTTCCCCATTCAAGATCATACCTCTTCCAAAATTCACGAAGTACGGTGAATGGCCAATCGTCTCGTGCTTTGCTGTCCTCAGTGCGCAGGCAACTTTGGCAATATTCTTATCCCAACTGCGGTGGTTATCCGATACATATAGACTGCAAGCAATGTCTTCAAATTCCGGTTCACTCTTTCCGTAGGGTTTGCCTGGGGATGGTAATGAGCATTATACCTAATTTTAACTCCATATTCTTCAGCCAATTTCCGGAATTTACTCGATTTGAACTGAGGCCCATTGTCGCAAAGAATTAGACGTGGCACTCCGTACACCAAGAACACCTCCTCTTCAATTTTCTTCATAATACCATCTGCAGACGATGACCTCAGAGAAAATACCAAGGAGTACTTACTGTATCACTGACTACAAGAATGAATGTATTTCCTTTATTGGATCTTGGTAATGGCCCCATAATATCTGTGGATATCATCTCCCAAGGCCTCCTCACGGTTGGTTGTGCTGTCATTGAACCATTTGGGCCCCGTAAGTCTGGCTTGTATAACGCACAAGTATTACAGTTCCTAATATATTTAGATACATCGTATCTCATTTTGGGCCAATAATATTTGTCACTGATGCGGTTGTAAGTTTTATAATTGCCCATATGACCAGCAGTGGGCTCATCATGGGCCTCTTCAAGGACTTTTTTCCGATTTTCTTTAGGGACCACCAGCTTCCATTCATCACCATTGTCACCTAATCCTTTTATTGGTACCTTCACATACTTGAAAATTTTATTGTCTGCAATTCTCCAGTGGGGAAATTTAACTGGATTTGCAGCTATCTTCTTCTTCATTGTCAGCCACCAGGGATCTTTAACTCTGTCTTCCTGAATCTCCAAGGTATCTATGACCGGAACAGCTCATGATAATGCATCTGGGACGATATTCTCTTTACCTTTCCGATGAACAATTTTGAAATCGTGTTGTTGCATCCTCACCGCCCATCTTGCCAACCTTCCGGTGGGATCCTTCAAATTCTGCAACCAAACAAGTGAATAGTGGTCTGTTACCACCGTAAAACATACACCTTCCAAGTAAGGACGCAGCTTTTCCACGGCCCATAAGACGGCCAAGCACTCTCTTTCCGTTGTGGAAAAGTTACGCTCTTATTTTGGGGATACGCCCTATTAGAAATAAGGTAACGATTTGGTTTTCAATTCAAAAAGTTCACTAATGAACCCATTCCGATTGATATTGTCATATTTTGATGAAAGTTTGCTTGTCGCGGGATTTCAAATCTGTATGGACATATTCATCTATACTATTTGAAGAACTGGTGGTAGTTTTTTTGGCTAACAGGTTCCTGGTAATTTTTTTCCTTCATGAGTGAACAAAACGTTTTTTATTTTTGAAATGATGGACAGCATCATATGTTCTAATTTCCGATGTTGCGATATAATATGAATCATTGAAGAGAAGAAAATCTGGACTGGTGGGACGTGCTCGAAAAGAACATTATGAACCAAACGCTTCATTTACCTCTGCGGCAGACATCATCAGTGGTATGCGTGTTGACCGCGAGGACAAAAGTTCTATCTCGAAGTCTCAGCAATGTCATCCATGTATAATATATGAAGGGTCATAAGGAATCAAAATTTTTGGTCTTTCTTGCATGTTTTTAATTTTCAAATATTTGTTCATTTCGTGTTTGTAATAATAGGGAAATGAAACATAATCTTTCTAACATTTTGAATACTCGTAAATCGGTAGATTTTGTCCTTTTTACATCTATGTGAAGTTCTCCATTACAATTTCTATTTCTGCAGATTGTGGAAAGGGAGAATTCCTAAAAGGTCCACAGAAAGCTCTGATTTTTTCCACATGAAATGATTTTTATACAATATCAGAGTACACCCTCAATGGTGAGGTCATTGCATTTGGAACGGAGGTGAAATATCTTGGCATTGTCCTTGATAAAAGACCCGCCTGGAACGCTCACTTGGAAAAAGTTTCACACTGTCTCTATGGACATGTCGAAGGATTTGTGGTAAAACTTGGAGTTTAGGTCTTAAACAAATCCATTGGATTCATGTGATGATTGTCAGACCAATGATCACTTATGGTGCAATTGTCTTACAGGAAGCGGCCCAAGCGAAGCTCTCTGGCTTACAGAGACAGGCTTGTTTGGCTATTAGTGGTGGCATAAGTACCACATCGTCAGTGGCCATGGAGATCCTTCTAGATCTACCTCCTCTCCACATTTTTCTGGAGAGAGAGGCTAGATGGACTGCATTCAGACTTGCGCACATTGGCCAATCGCACAAATCAATTCAATGCAGAGTGCCACAGACTGTTGGTTGACACTGGAAGTCACAGCATTCTGGAAATGACATCTGACTTCATGCCTCCAACTAATATCAACTACGAACTGCCTTATGAAGAACTATTTCCGAGTAGAGAGGACTGGTTCACAGATGGATCAAAAACACCTTCCGGTTCTGGTGCAGGTGTTTGCAGTCGCAGACCCAGGACAGAGATATCTACCTGCCTAGGAACTTATGCGTATTTCAAGCGGAACTTTACGCTTCTGAATTGTGTGCGGAGAGATTGTATAAATCCATCCTCATACACAAGTCAATAAAAATATTCTCGGACAGTCAAGCGGTGTTGGAAGCTCTTGGCTCCTACCGAGCAACGTCTAAATTGGTAGCAAATTGCCAGAAACGACTCTCCTCGAAAGAAAGACTTAACAGATTGTTAAGGCCATACTGGCCTGGAAGGCAATTGAGCTGGTGACTCCCTTGCAAAGGAGGGTGATGCAAGCTGCTTAATCGGACCAGAACCTGTAACCAATTACAGGTTCTGTAATCGCTTTAGCATCGCTTTAGGCTTTGCCAAACAAACATTTAACGCCTGGATGGAAAGAAGATTTATGGACTTGTGGCAGAATCTTTCAGGATTGGCTCACTCCAAGACGTTTATTTACCCTTCGAAGCTTGATACGAAACAGTTGTTGGACTACAGTAGGGATGAACTACGATGTCTAACAGGGTTTTTTACAGGTCACTGTTATTTGAATCATCATATGCAGAGACTCGGACTGTCGGAAGACAGTGTGTGTTGCCTCTGTTTGGAAAATTATGAAACAGCGGAGCATATACTTTGTGTCATGTTTTTAGAGTACGGCAGAGCTGTACTCTTACCATCTGACCTGAAAGACCACTCACCATACAAACTAATCAGCTTCGTTAAGAAGCTGGGTTTATTTGGTCGAGTGTGTATAGATGTGAGCCACAATAAACCCTTGCGGGTTACGGTGGAGGATCGAATAGACCCACCACTCACTTTAGACCTAACTCAACCTAACCCTCGTACAAAAAACACACATCAAAAGAAAAATTGCCATTATTGTCTCATTCAATAATAGTCAAACAAAATTTTATGTGTTTCACAAAACTAGTTGAATACTATTTGAATACTAGCTGAATACTGGTTGAATACTAGTTGAGTACTAGTTGAATACTGACGATACATCAAATTCAGATTTGCAAGTTTTTCGCCTATCGTTCAGGTGAATTATTGTTTGAGCTTGAGCCTTTGCTGACCTGCTCAGTAGAAGTTTGTTTTCTGTTTTGAATCAGAATCTAATCTTGGGCTGCATTACCTGAGCTCCTTAGTTCATAAACATGATCAAGAGTAATGAACTGAGAAGTTCTTGCTCTTGAGATCCGATGTTACACGGAAGACAATTGGTGTCGTTCAGTCGATGTCCATCTCCTTTTTTAGACTCGGGATCCAATTCCATGGTTATTTCATGGTACATTAGATCACTGCAAGCTAGATAAAGGAGGTCTATCACGGTCCATCACGCTTGAGGATGAGATGTCATTTAGAAGAACTTTCACCTTCAAGAATGACACCTCATACGGCAGGGGTATACTGAAGCCCCCTACTGTAAGGTGGAAAACAAATACTGAATGGATTGTATAATTTTGTTTATGATGAAACAGTAAAAAGGATTCAAATTTTTAACGAGTTAGAAATCGAAACGACGCAAAGTAGTATCTTCTGTGCCACTAAAACCACCATATCGTTCGTTTTGTGGTAGAACACTTAGTGGTATAAAGTCACATGAAAACATACATGTATATGCATTTCAATCCAAAAAAACATTTCCATATTTGTGTGGATAATACCAAATCATGCTCTAGTCCTATGGAAATAATGTCCAGAATCAAGAACCTGACATTCTATAATTAACCCTTCAGTTCTTGACTTCAGAAAAGAATGAGTCAGGTACTTTGTTGAGCAAATGTTTTTGAAGAAACCCCTGTGTATTAGCTTATCCTTGTGTAGCCCCATGATTGAAGCTCTACGGCTATTATATTTATTATTCACTTACTATCCATATTACTCATACTCAGCCGAATCAATACATTTTCAGTGCAACTGGACGATTGAATGAAATTGAAATAATGTGTTTTCTCTACGAAGTTTATACAACTCGAAATTAAAGATTAAACAATATAAATATTCTAATTAGGTTTTGTGAAAACTAATGCATTCAACACATCCCGAGTTCTCTGTGCAGATATAATTCGAAAAATTTTACCTACCTGAAAATGAAAGCTAATAACTAGGTTGAAATATTTCACGGGATATAATTGAATCATGTGCAATATTGATTCAAACGTATGGGTGTAGGTAGACAAAATGAAACGTTTGTGCCTCCTTTAATTTTTTTTAATTAAAGAGCTCGCTGCTCCAACAGCAATTATTTTTCATGTGATCATTTATTTAATGTTCTAATTGCCCCAATGAATTCTGCTGCAGTTGAAGTTGCCATATACACGACTGAGGGATTCGAAAATGTGATGAAAAGTAACTCAACCTGAAATTCAGATAAAAACCCTAAACTCTTTCAAATGTTATCTGTTGGTTGAGTTGTGAGGTTCAGATAACGAATAGCCATCCCCAAATGGAAGAACTCTGCGATTCAGCCATTAAGAAACATTTTTCACTTATCTCTCTTCCATCTTTCCGGTCAGGACACAAACGAAGGGATGACTTATAATCAATGCAGTCGTACAGAACAGCTAGACAAAAATTCTCAGGACACAGAGAACTACTAACAGATCAGAACTGATTACTATTAATAGAAATATGAGCTGTATTGTCATACAGTGTATCTCAGCTAATAATAGATAAATGAAGAAAGTCGAAAGTGAGTGTGTCTATTCGACTCTTTACCGCTTCTCGCAAGGGTTCATTGTGGCTCACACTATTGATCAAATAAATACAGTTTCTTGACGAAGCCGAGTAGTTTATCTGGTGAGTGATCTTTCAGTTCGGGGTGAAGGGTGAAGAGAGTGAAACTTTGCCAATGTATCGAGGCAAGAACAAAGTATGTGCTGTGCTATTCCATCATTTCCCAAACAGAGACAACAGTGCAAGACTCCGCATATGATCTTTCAGACTTTGTGGCCTGTGATTAGACCTGTTAGAAAACATGCCTAGCAGATTTAATGAGTTCAAAAAATCTGTGGCATCGCAAACTGTATCTACGCTCGATGGATGAACAATCATAGTGGTCAAGAACAGTATAGGCAGTCGGAGAAAGCTTGATGTGTAAGAGAGACAAGAGACCAGCTCCGTTCTCATCCCTACTCCGTGCTTTTTACTGAGTGAGAAGTGACCCCGGCAGACGCCTGGTGGGAATAACTGATCAAAATGATTAAAATTCTGAAATAGCTATTAAAAAATAGGGGTAAGTGATAGAAGGGTGAAAATTGAGGGTTATATGTATTTCAAATGCCATATCATAAGAATTAAAAAAAAAGAATTTTGTCCAAAAAATTTTAAAAAAAGTTGGTTTGGAACACCTTTATCATTTAGGGATATGAAAAATTGGAAGCTATTCTCAGATCTACCGAATAAACATATGAAATTTCATGAAATTCGGTTATGCCGTTTCCGAGGAGTATGACACGAGAATTGTATATATCAGACGGGCCTTTGTATCGTTGTTCAAGAACTGCATATTGCTGGATGTCGATTAAGCATAAGTCAGCATTGACATTGATCTTGTTTATCCATTTCACCTTGATTATGAATGGAGAAGGTCAACAAACAACATATAACAGGCATTTTATTGCCTACGCTAAACATACTGATTTACAATTTTTCAAACAGTTTACTATTTTTCAGTTGATTCATCATAACCTACAATTTTGAAGTACTCTTGGTGAAATAGTATTTCTTACGTTTCACACTGGCGTACTCGATAGTATTTGCCCGGGTGATACCTAATATTATCGAGTCCTATTGAGCTTGTCTGATAAGTCAACTTTTTCTGTCACTCAACTCTGAAATCAACGTTATGAAAATATATCACAAGTGTCTCAATATCATATATTTTAACTCAAATCACCTGATAAGGAATTGTACAGTTTAGTTTCTTGTTTATTCGCTGTTTATTAAGAGTACTTTACTATTGTGCTCGACATAAAAATCGAGTTGGATGTAGTAGAGAAAGTTTTTGTTTTGAACTCTGACTCTTTATTACTTTCCTGAAACTATCTTGACTTTTTGTATTAATAGACTTCAGTGGATGTACCGATCAACCAAACGAGTATTATTTCCAGGACCAGCACTCCAATGCTTGTCACAATTTTGATTCCACATCCCAATTCGAATGAAGAGAAAAAGATTTTATTCAATTCATTGAAGAGAAAAATCATGATATTGGAGGTTCAGTTCAATTTAGGAAATAGTGACGAACTTTTTAAAATATTTCTCAGAGATTTTCAGTGTTATTGAAGGTATGATATTCCTAATCTATATTTTTCAGGTTTTTTCTCCTGAGATACAACTCGACTTGAGAATATCAATTTTCAACCTCGAATTCAAACACTTATTTCTGCTCTGAAAACATCTTGACTGTTTGTACCACATATTAATAAACTTCAGAAAAAATAACAAAAGATCAAATTTTTAACCAAACCAAGCTCATTTGCAGGACCGACACACTTATTATTTTGATAATGATTTAAATAATTGCATATCTCAATCCAAATGAACTCAACATAAGACGGTGAACAAATCATATGTACATTTAGACGAATTGATGATAAAACGAAAATTACCTTTTTTTTCGCCTCTGAACATTCACTGTGATTCTATAACGGTTTACAACCACCCTAAATCTCCAAATGACGTCATAAATGAAAACCATGATTCGTACGAACACAATTGTAGCTTTAGACAATGAGTACGTTCAGCATGTAATTGCATATATTTCAGATTTATTACCCCGATCCACGAAATGGTCTATAGGCATTTCCTTTCATGACCGGGAACAGGTATTCATTTAAATTGATTATAACAGTAACGTATCCTACACGATATATTTGTAGCAGGGGAAATACAAATTATCTGAAGGAAAATGATATTCTAAATGAATAGACCGTATAATGTGAATCAATAGGTGGAATGTCGAAAAATAAATGTAACAAAATTTATACTCCAGAACTGTGAGAATAACTGTGTTGCCGTTTTATTAACTGTCTATTTTGTTCAAAACAGAAAACTACGAAAATAAGCCGTTTACCAGGTCTACCCCACTTCAAAAAACAATAATAAGCGTCATAATATCACTCGTTTTTCAAAAAGAAAGCTATGGACGTGGCTTGCAGTAAATTTCTTTATGTTCCACTTGTATGGTGGAATCATTTTTCCATCTGAAGCGACCTGATTCGGAAAGGTTACGGCAGCCAAAGACGAGTGGGCTACCGGTTGAATATTTGCATTGAGAGCCTGATTGATGATTCTATTTTGTAGTTGCGAAAGTCCGGAGGGAACTGTCCTAGAGGCTTGCTGTGCATTGTGAATTTTCTGGTTGAATTCATCCATGAGAATCAAAGCTTGTGCCACAAGATCCGCCTTAGTAGTCTTTTCTGTACAGTCCTTTGGTTCCATCCTATCAATCCGTCCCAATACATAGGAAAGTTTCGTTTGAAATTTTAGTCCTTCGCCACTATTTCTTTGTCCATCAAAATTCGTTAAGAGTACTGTCAACTCATCTAAAGCCGTCTTAACCGCCGTCTCATCATCAGAAAAGATGAAAGNAGATTGGAGCAGGGTGGTACATCACACTCCATCTACATTGAAAGTACTTCAATAACAATTGGAAAGGTACTGTCTATTAATTTAATGAAAGTAAACAACAATAGTTCAAATCTGTAATCTCACGGCCCACCAGTTTACAAACGAAAAGGAGAGAGGGACCTACGGGTGCTTGAAAATTGTTATTCTGACGTTTACGAATGATTATACCATGTGGAACAAAATGGTATTGTTACAATTTCTGCTGTGTCATTTATAGTGCTGATTTTTCGCACAGTTTCTGTAATAGCGGGTTCGCGCGTACTTCCCGCGCGATTTGAATAATTTGGCTTCGTTTTGGCGCCTTTCAAAACTATTTACCAGATCTTTGGTAGATATGTTCTTTCTTCCTTTCTGTTGAAGTTCTCTTTGTGTTTGTGTATTGGCTCCTGAATACATTCTTGTTGAATACAGATTTGACGTTGCTAGCCTCTTGGAATTTCCGAAAAGGATCTTGTGTTCCCTGTCGCACAATGCATGTTCAGCGACTGCAGACGTCTCTGACTGTCCCAATCGGCAACTCCGGTGTATCGTTTGAAATGTTTTTTAATGTCACATAACACAATAAATTGCAAACAATTTGGATTCCAACCGAAAAAGTGTTCTAATGACGCCATATTGTTCCTTCTGAACGAAGTTCATAACAATATTAACAATCGTAATTTAGCTGCAGTAGTGTTTTGTGATTCATCCAAAGCATTCGATTGTGTAAATCATGAAATACTGTTCAGAAAATTGTATCATTATGGCATTGATGGAATAACTCATGAGTGGTTTGAATTTTATCTCACCGATAGAATCCAAATAGTTAAAATGCCTTATTCATTATCAACTGTAGCTAGTATAAACAGTGGAATCACTCAGGGGTCTATTCTTGGTCCCTTCATCTTCCTTTTGTATATAAATGATTTGACATTGTTAAATGTAAAGGGAAAGTTCACGTTATTCGCAGATAATACCACAATACTGTGGAACAGTAAAAATGCCTCAGACCTCCACAAGGTTATCATTAGATATCTGGATCATCAAGGACTGGTGCGATGCTAATCTCTTATCTTCAAATATCAACAGAACTAATTTGATATCTTTTCAGGGTTCTATTGATGACTTTCCTATCACTATCAATGAAAGTTTTATTGAGAATAAATTAAGCACCAAATTCCTGGGTATTATCATAGATAACTGTAATGTATTGGGACTTGATACCAATAATTAAAATCACTCGTGGTTTTAACTATGTCTGTCTATGTAATCTGACATCAATACTCACGAAAAAATGCTGATGACTTGATGCATTTCCATCAGCTTTTCTTTTTTGTTCTTTGGAGGGTAGTCGTGATGCTGCTGTTGAGAAATCGTTCATTTCGGATCGCTAAAAACCGTTTAAAAATGACGAGGAATTTTTACACTCTTTCGCGAATCCTACCGACTGCACCAGTTGAGGGTTGGTTTTCGTTTTTTAAAGATTTCATAATATCCAAAAAACTAGTGTTACAAGTAGGAGGTATCCAAGTTAGACTGAATATAAAAATAAAATTTCACACGAGTTTACAAATGCAAGTTCAAGAGTATCATCTTCGTCGGCAGTGTCGGATGTCGCTAATCCATCATGAATGTCTTCGATTCTTCGTGGATTCAGATTGTAACTTGCCCGACACGCCCTCAAATATATTATTTTTATTTTGTTGTGTATGTAAATACCGATTTCAGTGATTCATGCAGCATATGATAAATGGATGTCCATATCGTATGGTTTATTTTTTTTCTTGAAAAATGGTTCTATTTTAGTTTTAAGTCAGTTTTGACTTCCAATATGTAGATTTAGGACATATTATTATTTTGACGACTTCTAAACCCTGTGAATGGTCAACAAAGGAAAATGAATGAATAAATAGATGGACAAATAATCTTTTACATAATTTTAAGTACTTTCGCAAGATTGATTGATCGTCTTTTAAGCGTTTTCATGAGAATATGGAATATGAAACATCACTAAACATCACAGTTTATCTGCTTGGCGCTGAAGCATGTTCCACAACTTCAATTACAATCTGTATAAGCAAACCTTTATTCAATGTAGCGTTTACAAATTCAACTGATTAGAATGAATCTGATTTTTTACACTTTCGTTACAGAATCTTGGGCTGGAATCAACGAGAAAAAGCTCCTACATAAGCTTCTAGATCACTATAACGTACTAGAACGTCCTGTTGCTAACGAATCTGATCCTCTTCAGTTGAGTTTTGGTTTGACTTTGATGCAGATAATAGATGTGGTGAGTAACAGTCAATATATCACGAGTGGAATTTAAGATTTCCTGGTGTTAATTCCTCATGAGTACAAAAAGATATCAAGAAATGGATAAATCTGTTTCCGTGCCAAAATATTAGATACCAAAATATCACCTACCCCTTCCTCCCCGCAACCACTTTAAAACTGTGTTTGGCTATCGGCAATTGGGATATGACAATGAGAACTAGAGTCCCAACGGCGATCCGATGCAAAACCAAGGTTCAACATGAAAAGGCAAATTGTGAAATTGCTTTATGATTTTGTCTATAGCTGTTACTACAAGCGTGAACTTAGATCAGGGTCCCAAAGCGTTGCATAAATGATTCAACACCTGACAACGTTCTTTCGATCTGCCTCCGATATCACCAGCTGTACTAGGCCGCATCATGAATGCAACATTTGCACTCATCTGTCCAGAGAAGAACCACCTGAGTAAGTGGTAGCAAAAACTTGAGCAACGAAGATGAACGAGGGTTCCATCCATTTATGGTAATTGGGTCATGCCGAAATAAAATTATATTCAATATTGGATAATGGTTGCAACGCTTTCAGGTCTTATTATAATCTAGTTCTAAATTAGTCTTTCGAAATTTCGCATCATCAAGTAAACCTAACAGAAAGATATCCCCTATATAGGTTAGGTTAGGTTGAAAGTGAGTGGGGTCTATTCGAACCTCCACCACAACCCGCAAGGGTTCATCGTAGCTTACAACTATTCACACTCGACCAAATAAATCCAGTTATAAATAAGGTATGAATAAGGATAACATTCTATGTATATTTAGTTTAATCTTCGTCTTGAAGATAATATTGGTGATCGAAACACGTGTCGAGGTGTTAAAATAACGGTTTAGTGTGGGAAAAAAACTCCAGTAATATTCATGATTCAGTCGAATGAAAAGTGAAAAATGTAGTATTCATCTGAAACATTCAATGTATGATTTGATAAAACAAATCTCAAAAAAATTCTTATAGTCGTGTGTATACGGTGAGTAAACATTCGCATTCATTCTCAAACCGCTTCCGAAATCTGTATAAAACCCGAAGTAGAATAACATATCCTTTTTATCAAAGAATTAACAATTACAGCTCCGAGTTGAACGTTGCCTTCCCAATAACACTCTCCAACAAAACCTCAGACACCCCTCCTTGGCTCATTGCACTGCCATCATGAAACTAACACAATACGGAATAAGTTACTTAAGAAACAGAAAACAGTTCGTGAAAATAAATGAATATAAGAGTAATCAAAAAATAACAAAGTGTGGTGTTCCTCAAGGTATGGTTTTAGGACCTGTCCTTTTTTTTGATTTACATTAATGATTTACTAAATACAAATCTTGATGGTGATCTATATTCGTATGCAGATGACAGTGTATATGTAGTGGATGGAGATAACTGGGATGAGACCATATCGAAGGCTGAAGTTGGCATGTCATAGCTTGAGTTATGACCTGCTCACACTCAATATCACGAACACTTGATTCATGACATTTTCATGTAGTGAAAAATATCAACCAAAATTTGATGAAATAAAAATGCATAGTTCGAAATGTTCACAGAAACATTTTCAAAAATGCAATTGCACTCTTAAATTAAACAGAACCACACAAATGAAATATTCAGGAATTTATATAGATTGTAGCCTGAAGTGGAAAAAACATTCACTTGAATTAACAAAATAATTAAGAAAATGTCTTTATACGTTCAGACTTCTGAGAAATATATTTGAACTAAAAACACTATTGATGTTTTATCATGCATTATTTTTCAATATTTTGACCTACGGAATCATAGCCTGGGGTGGTGCATATGAAAATTCGTTAAAATATGTCAAATCTATTCATAAATATGCAATAAAAATAATTTCAGATTTCCATCGAAAGTTTTATTCAGAAAATATTCCATTTTGAATATCAGACAAACATTTTACAAAATCAGTACCATCTATATAAAAAAAATACTTACATAATAGAACATCTGTATGATACAAGATCAAAGACCAATAAATGCTTTCAAATTGCTAAGTGTAGTCTACAATTATTGCAACAACACTGCATATGTATTGGTTATACAATTCACAATACATATAATTCCACGAGAAATCAAAAAGTTGAGAACAACAGCATTTAAAAAAACATTACACATGTATATTAAATAATAGTGAAAAAATTGAAAATGTTCAGTTCAACAGATAATTCATTTCACCCTCATTCATAATAAAATACTATTATCGATACATTTTTCCTTTTCTATATATTATTTCATGAACAATATATATTAATAGTTAACATTATCTTTATTTTTCAACTAACCCACTCAAACACAAGTGTTTACACTTAGCAGACTGTGTTAAAATATTATACATGTAATTAATTTTTTTTTTATATTTATAGACATTCATTGTATATTTGTTAACAAATTTGAATTTGAATTTGAAGTTATACCTTACCAAATTCAATAAATCTGAAATCACTCTCAGTCTGCTCTACAATCACTTCCACTCATCACTGAGTAACTATCAATAATACACACATATCTACACAGATGCTTCCAAATCAAATTATGGAGTAGCATCAGCCTTTTTGAGCCCGATTTCATTAAGTGGTTTCAAACTATCTCAATATTCAAGCAATTAAATTTTCCGTTGATGAAGAAGCCCAGAAAACGTTAATTTTAATAGACTCTTTAATTTCTCTCAATTATGGAAGCTTCCAGAAGGCTACAATTCATGTGGGTACCGTTACATGTCGGGATTTCTGGCAATGAACGAGTCGACAATATCGCAAAGAAAGAAATTGAAGATGACATCAAACCATGGAAAGACATCCCAAACAACGAAAACAACAAATCATAATGACTCGTTTGCGTACTGGACATACAAAGTATACTCACGAACACTTACTGAAAGGTGAATAATAAAAACTCTGTTACACGTGTGGGGTGACAATTTAAACATTTTATGGTGGAGTGTCCGATGTTCGTGGATGAACGACTGAAGTACAATATTAGTGCAAATATAAAGACAGCTCTTGGTGTGAACTGTAACTTCACAAACATACTCGGATTCCTTTCTGAAATTGATTTACTCAACAAATTGTATATGATAATGTTATGTATGTGTATATATATATTTCTATGTTGCTAATAACCCTTGTGGTGGATGCAACGATATTTTTACATAAAAAAAATATCGTATTGGTATCATTAGATGGCTTCAACAAAACAACATTCCATTTGATGAAAAAGAGATATTTTGCCCGTAGTATGTTCAAATGCAGCACATTCCACAGAATATGTAATCGACAAGGTAGCACAGAAATGAAATTTCATTATTCTGCGTCTGCTCCCTTCTATTGCGAACTCAATTCCATCCAACTCGTTTGGGCTCACGTAAATGGTTTCGTTGAAGAAGAAACACGACTTTCAAAATGGAAGATGTCAGAACACTCTTTAAGGAATCCTTGAAAACTGTCGCTTCAGAAAAATGAGAGGAATGTATTTACTTATTTATTCATTTAAACAAGCCTTACAGACTTAATAATATCGATCAGCTCAAAAACAAAACGAACACACTTTAAAATAAAACTCTCAAAACTACAGTCTTGAAACTGCAGTGGGCCCCAATAAACTCGCGAGAAGTCTATTAGATAGGCTGAAAAGTTCGTAGACTAACACACAGATGGCGCTACCAGTAGTGAATTCATATATTATTTCATTAAACTCAATCTTCTCAAAAGCCACGTGTACAAATTTCACAGCTATCGGACTTGAAGTCCGATAGCTGTGGCATTGGTATTTTGGGACGCGCCTGGTATTACACCAGGCGCATCCCGACTACCTAGAAAAGGGAAAAACCATCAATAGCGACTAATACATACCGTTATTGGAGCTTTTGAAGTAGGAAATTACGGAAAACGGTCCCATTTAAAGAAAAAATGCTGTTTCATCAAGACAATGCACCGTGTCAAAAATCGATGATAACGATGGCATAATTGCATTGATTGGACTTCGAATTGCTTCCACGTCCATAGTTTTCTCCAGATCTGGTCCCATAACTTTTTTTGTCAAGAAATCTCAAGGGAATGCTCGCTGGATGAATCGTACTATAAAAATGCTATCAAAAAATATTATGATCGCTATAATCGTTTTATCGCCCTAGAAGGCTACCATACTGAATGAAAAAAACGAATTTCATAATTTTTCTCATGTGAGCTTACGAATGTTTCAACCCAACTGTTATGTTCATCGATTAGTTGAATTTGTCAGCTAATTGAAGTAAAACAGCAAGATGTGCTCTGGAAGTAAGAAAGTTGAAAGGGATATTGAAAAGCAAAGTCCAGTGTTACGTGCTGGCACATTGAATGGAACTAATGAAAGAATTTCTTGAGCAATTATTTCATTTTAAATACTTAGAAATACCATGACTATCAACTTTATCATTTGGGTCAAAAACAATATCCTAAATATTCCATTGGATATCAAATTAGGTAAACAGAACTTCTCACCACACATGAAACTATGCAAAGGGGTGGGGGGAAACATTCATTCCTCATCTTTGGTACATCCTAATTTATTTTCATAAATCATACCAGTGTTTTGTGCTATTTGTCATGAACCCTCCAGTACAAAAATGGAGCAAAGAACACACAGAAACGATTGAAAGACCAAAAAACACCAAACGCAAGAAGACTTGCGTCCCCGGACGAAGCTTCTGTTTCATGGCGACAGCTATGAAACAGGAGTGGTGGTCGAAAATCATCAGTGTTATTATTAGATTGACTGGTGCCTCAGATATACTTGTTTCCTTATAACAGTCAGTTTGGCGCATGTTTGACAATAGAGTCGATCATCACCTGTTAAAAATTCCATTTTCAGATGATTTAAGCTTTGCACGGACTGGTAATAATTAGTCGTATTAGGAAAAGCTAGATGAAGTTCCAGAAATTCACATAAGTTTTCAGTACTTCTTGAACATTTACCACAAAGTAAACAAGTGACGATTTTTCCAGTAAAAGATTTATCACTTTAAAATGTGACATATTCTCTCAACTGAATTACTGGAGTAAATTCAAGCTTGGGTTTCATTATACTGCTGTATGGATATTTTATAACATTCAAATTGTTGAAAGAATGCATTTGTCTCATGAGAAAGACTAATATTGTTGATGTGTTGTGAAAGATAAAGGTTTATTGTATGTAATTCCCAAATCTTCTACGCTTTTTTTCCTTTCTCAACGTAGTTTTTAAGCAACTATTCAAGCACTGCGTCCATTACTTTATTGCCCTTGATGATGTCTACCGGAGTAGTAGACGAAACATCAAATATAAAAACCTGCAGGCCATGGTCAAAAACCCGGAAAATAGCTTTGACACAGTTGTCTCCGGGCGGTTAAGTTTTCATTTCACCCGAGAAACTTCGTATTATGTTCAACACATAAGAACTCTTTGATACTCTAGTTGATATGAAGCAAAATTGTTGAAAGTTTCACTTTTTCCTCTTTCTAAAAAACGTTTTTTGCGCGCTATGATTTTTTTTGCTTCTATATGTTTTTTTAGGTAAGGATGGTATTAGTTTAAAGTTTTTTATTGTTTGTTTACGTTTCAAGTTTTGCTGTTGGCATTCATTGTCCCACCACAGATTAATATTACCTTTTATTTATTTGTTGTTCGGGTATTGTAATGTCCGCTATTCCATTCATGGTATCAGTCAGTTCTTCATAAGTCTCATCAGTAATCTCATTCGCTTTTCCAGACAGTAAGAGGTCCCATTCCACTTTCCCAATAGCTCATCTTCTCTCCTTATTATTATTATACACATTATTATACACACCCTCCTTTGTATCCAAATGTCATTGTATTTGCATGGAGTTGGGTGGTGGTTACTGTTACCGCAGTCATTCAATACTTCTCATTGGCATTTTGTTCGCATCGAATTTCAAACTATGAATGAATCTATGAGCCTAGGGTTATGTTATCATTTGAGTTCCTGAATCGCTTGTTCTGTCCAGAATTCATAATCACTAAGTCTTCTGTGTCTGAAATTGTGCTTAAAATATTGCCGTTATTATTACTTATTATACTTCCCTAAGTTAGAAGCTGTGCGTTTAATTCACCCATCTATATTATTGTGCCCTGTATTTGTTATATAATTCATCCAGATTCAAACAATTATTTCGGGAATTATATATGTTCATAATATTGATACTGTTAATATTGACAATACTCTGACATTTATGTGCTGTGCTGTTTAGTGTGATTATATAAGTGCAAACCCTTCGAATGAAAATGGATATCCCCCGTATCCGTCAGTTCTATCTAATCTGATGATATTATATTTCTTCAATTCAAATATGTTCAGCCAAGTTAATGTCTGGTGGTATTGATGCTTCTTATATTCCATTGAATAATTATCATATTTCCAAGCTCCACTCGTTTATTGAATTCAATGAAAGGACGGTGAGTCTAAGTTCCTTTAGTTTTGTACGTTTTCTAAAGTTTCGGTAATTTCTAATATTTCAGTTATAATGTTTCGACAAATATTTGTTTTTCTTTGTTATCTGTTAATGAATTCCATCTGTCACTTGCTTCACTGTCTTTGTGAGTTTGTTCCCTACATTTCATCTGATTGCTTCCTTATTTTTATTGCTCTCATTTACTGCATGAATGAAGGTAATGCCATCATTAGGTTGAGAAATCCTACCAGCTGAGTACAATAATACGTATATCATTCATTGCCTGTTTGTCAGACCCATGTTTATTTTGTGTATTATTTTTTTTTGTGGTTTTACCCTATGAAAATATTTAGCTGCTTCATGAATAGAAATATTGCCAAAGGCCATTTTTGCTCGATTTTTTTTGGAGTTCATATTTAATGCAAGTTTTACAAATATTACAAATGTTACCCCAATCGAAACGTCGTGCCGTGGGATGGTTTGAATTTTTTTATTGTATTCAATTTTTTGTATTTCTGTATCATTCATCCAGAAAATTTTATTTTCATTTTAATTTTTTGTATTTTCATTATTTGCATATAATTGGCATTCCACTTATGGTTTGAACTTACTCAATAATTCAGTTTCGCTTCAGGTCACAATAATTCATATTTTTACAAATTGGAGTATTCATACTCTTGTATTTCACACCCGTTGTTTGTTGATTTTCTCTTTGTTTTTTCCCATTTTCGATATTATATCCTATTCGAATTGAGTGATTCTAATTATTTTGTTCCTGTTATTGTTTCCATTTTCAGTATTTTTTTTTTCTTTTTTTCTTAATTTTATTTTATCTCCCATAGACTTCATAGCTGTTAACTTTCTTTTAGACAATGGAAGTCCTCACCTTTACTGTCAACTATATTGAAACAAACAATTGAAATGTTGATCAGTAGCTTGATCAGTAACTGATCAGTTACAACTAGACAGTCTAGTTGAAAAAACCAGACATCACCAGAAGATGGCAAATGAGACTTTGCCGAAACGTTGTGAAAATAATCCTTATGGGGAGAAACTCCATAGTCAACATGTAAAGCACTAGAACACTTTCCATCCAGACATACACTGAGTCCGATTTCTGAGTAACTTTTCCAGAATATTGTAGTCCAATGTATCGAATGCTTCACTAGTCCAAGAGTACCATAGCAGTTACTTAATTATTATCAGTTGTTTTGAATAAATCTTGGGTGATGTTGATAAGAGCGGAGGTGGTGCTATAGAATGCACGAAATCCAGATTGAACATTTGTTATTAAATTATTATTTTATTCAAAAGAATCAATTTGATCTTTCAGAATCCGCTCGAACACCTCAGATAGGATAGGCAGTTTGCTAATTGGCCTCAAATTTGATGATTCAGTTGGATTTTCACATTGTGGTAAAGGGAGTACAATTGCATGTTTCCATGCAGAACGAAAATGATTTGTTTCTATAGAGGAATTGAAATTTGTGTTATGTAGTTGATAATTTTCAAAATACTTCAACATAATGAGAGAAATGCTGTCAGATCCAGCATAGTTACTTTTCATACCACTCATGTATTGTTGAGTCTGGAGTGGTGTGACTCTGCGAAAATTCAAAGTAGGTCCATTATTGGTCTGAGTATATCTTTCAATGAGTGTTTCATGATGATAAGATTTTGCAGGATGAATGATATTTGTGAAGTGGGAGTTTATTTGATTCAGATCTGATAAGTCCGCGGGATAGTTAGGGGTGTGTTTATTTCAAGTTTTCTTTGAGTACCCCAGATCAAACTGGAATTTCCGTTTCTCTAAACTAATTTTAAATAGGCTTTTTTTCACGTCGGATTGCTCCGGTGGTATGATTCGGAGTTCCTTATAGCTCGTCCAGTCTCTATGAGACTTGGTGACTTTGAAGTTTCCAAGAGCTTCATCTCTTATTTTGATCATTTTTTTGATAATGAAGGTAAGCCATGAAGCGGGCGGTTTTGTTGTGGTTTTGGTCCCATAAAACCGCGTGCAGCGCCCTCTCTTGCAAGAAAGTCTGCAACTCTACTTTACAAGTCAGTGTGACTAAAAACGAACAATGAAAATTTATTGAAACCTCTTATGGGTAATAATATTTTTTGGCAGTTCACTAACAACTTGGACGTAGCTCTGTGAGAGTCAAGTACATCCAGAGCCACTCATTTATTCATGTGTGACGTTGGTTTTTGAAATATCACCACACACAAAACAATATCTCATAGGCCCTCTTGAAATACTGTCGCATAAGTTCTGAGGTAGGTTGATATCTCTGTCTTGGGTTGCGACTATATTTACTTGTACCAGAACCCGATAGTGTTTTTGATTAATCTGTGAAACAACAGTTATTTCCTTTTAATATTCACTCCTCACGGAGGACACAACCCTCTCTTCTCGAGTGGAAGCCAGTAATCCGCTACGCTCCATATAAATATATTCTCTGCAATTAGCAATATGCACATTTCTCATGTTGCCCATCTAGCTTCTCTCTCCAGTAAGTTATGGAGAGAAGGTGAATCTAGAATGTTTCCTATGGCTTCAGACAACACAAAAATAATCAGCCGTTTGCTGTGAAGATTTCGGCTACCAGGCAAACGTTCCGTACATGATTATTGGTCTGGCATCTGGAAAGATTTTCTACAAATCCTTCGACATGCCCATAATAACTCTCCGGCTTCGTGTAAAACCTTTTCCAATTAACCGTTTCTAGTGGATTTGTTATCAACGATAATAACTGAATATTTTATTTCGGCTGCCTATGAAAGAGAATGGAACTTAATCATCCAGATTTACCTTCTTGATAAAGGTGACTCATCACAGTTTTGCTGCTCTGATATCAACTTTGAATATCTTCCGAAGTCCTTTGTAGAGTATTACAGGCTATTGTTTCCGACGTGGTCCTGACCAGTATAACAAGCTTGCAGGTCGATTTCTCTATTATCAAACATACTATTGATCAAGAGTTCTCCAAAGACGACTTCTGATGACCTTGAACCTGATGGTGACATCTTGAAGAATCGTAGTTGCTGTTTTTTTACGAGCATGGCTTAGATCCAGCCAGATTTAGATAAATTCTCAAATCTTACTTCGAAGTCAATAAATGCGGTCTCCGCAGTCTCCTTTTCGTTGAGGGATCTGGTGATTTTCTCTACAAGATTATGTAATGCTGAATCCACCAATTTGCAAGTTTGATGAGCATACTGATGATTGTCCAGGATTCTCTCAAGTCTTTTCAATAGAAAAATTGATACTGCTTGTGGTCGTTTGGGATTGGGATTTTGTGGGTTACTTTTCATTTGTGATCACAATAATTTGTTTCTCACTAGTTCGGACTTCCATTGTCTACTATATAAAATGATTTGAAATCGCTGAAACAAGTAAAAAAGAATAGTTGAAAATAACAATTATATTAAGCAACAATAAACCTGAAATGAAATGATAGTGAAATAACCTATAGAGATTCCAAGTCACGTTAGTTCACGACGTTTCGATTGTTGGTATCTACAATCGTCTTCGGGTGATGACTGGACTGATTCCTCCGAGAGATGAATATTTTATAGGTCGTTGAAAACAATATTATGTGAAGAAAACAATAATTTGTTTTCTTCTCATAATATCTTTTTTCATAATCATTATCAAAAAGAACAAAATGGGGGCTAGTAGGTCGTAGTGAAATGAACGTTGTAGTACCAGACATTTCTACTACTACTGCGGTAGACATCTTGGATATTATACACGTTGACAACGAGGAGGAAGGTAGTATTTAGAAGTCTCAGTAACGACTGATTGGAGAGTTCTGTCTTCACTCTTTTTTATATTAATGGGGAATGGTGGCGAAGGGAGTAGAGGTTGTGGAAAGTACATGTTAATGCTCACTCCTGATTGGTCTGTACTTGTACTAGGTTGTTCTGATTAGTGAACGTTGTTAACATGTCCTAGCAGGAACAGACTACGTAAAGAAATACGAAAAAATTGCTGGCTTGTCTGATAAAACGCATAACCACTCACGAACTCAAATACAGGCCATTGAAATCTATGTTTCACAATAATTTAAACAGAAAAGGAGGAGGTATTTGGGTTAACAGAACGTGGGTATGCAGTAATCAAGACGACCTGAAATGGACTAGAGTATAACTCTGAACGACATCCCACTAGCAGCACATCTATCAACAACGTGAATCAATCAGAATAACGTAGCATAACTGCGGATCAATCAGGAGCGAACATTTGCATAGACAATCCACCAACACCATCACATCCACCAGTGCCCTACCACCCCTCAAGAATATAAATTAATGTCAACACAGGGCTCCCCAGTCAATGGTTGCTGTGACTTCGAAATACTACCTTTGTCATCGCAGTCAACGCATCCATCATTGAATATATCTGCCGCAGTAATTTTGGGTACTTTTGGTACCACGGCTTACCAGACATGTTGTCCTCTCCAATCGTGACTCGGGCGGGAAAGCCTATATTTGTTATCCATTATCATTGTTCATTTCATCTCATTTTTCAAATCAATCAACATTTTCAACATACTCATTCGAAAACTCCGTTCTAATAACTATTTTTTCATTCGTTTATTTACTAGTCCAAATCTCTAACATCCATGAAACATTGTCAATAACAATCAAACATAAAATTATTTCATTAGGTTAGGTATGAATTATCGGAAATAGAACATTCAAACATATAAGATGTGAGTCCGAAAAATATATTAAAACTAGGAAATGAATATTTCGAAATGAAATTTCGAATTGTCCATCCCTGCCAACTACCTACAACATAGATTATGGTAAATGCCTACCGGAAAACAATAAATTCCCTTGCTAATACCACAGTGGATATTGAATTATACATTCAGGCAAGAATCACCACCAAGTTCAGTCTCGCAGATGTTTTTCGTTCGTCAGCAGCAGGACCATGCTGAAATTATTCGGTTTGATCTCTGTTAGAGTATTGATACATGGGATGTTACTTTCCCGCTAGGGTCTTTGTTCGCGAGATGGAGATAGTTGACAATCTTTCTTTCAGGTGAAAGTTTCGTGTATGCAGTAAAAAAGCCGTGTATGCAGTTAAAGAGCCTTGAAATTATTCGAGTCCCAGGGACTTTGGTGTTTTGGTCGGATCTTTCCTACACTGATGAGGGGTAATACCTCGAAACCGGTCTGTAGGTGATCTATTCGAAAGATTTCAGCATGATCCTGCTGATAAATGAATGAGAAACACATGCATAAATAACTGTCAGAGAAATTCAATATCCAGCGTGGTATCAGCCGGAGAAGTATTTGTTTTCTGGCAGGCATTTACCAGGACCTACGGTGTAGGTAATTGGGAGAGATGTCTGTTTCGAGATTTCATTTCGAAATATTTTTTTCTAGCTTTTACTCGAGGCTTCGCTCGCATTTATGCCATTAAATAAGTGTCAGTACAATAAAAATAAATCAATATAAGAACTACATTTTAATGCTTGGCTGGGATTATCAATTTTTAAAAATTATTACATACGATGAAGTTTCGAAAATTCAAAATATGCTTTATTGAATTGCAACAACAAATGTTGAAATATATTTCACTGGTGAGCACTGATGATGCTAGATGACGTTGAAGTAGCTAGATTTTGAGATTTTTTTGACAACTGCTCAATTTTTTTTTTTAATAAAAAGTATCCTATTTCACTTCTAATACCTCCAAGAATATGTGTACAAAATTTCATGATGATCAGCTGAGTAGTTTTCGCGTGAAACCGTAACAAACAAACTTACATTCGCATTTATAATATTAGCAGGGATTAATTTGTATGTATCACCTCTCTGTACCGTATTCATACACGGTTTGAAAATATTGGAAATAATGAAAACCAAGCACCAAGAGGAAATGTTGAATAGCCTTGTATTTGTTAGTTTTTGAATTATCAGATAATATCAATCATAATGTATAAATTGGAAAACGCATAATATTTGCCAACAAAAAATAAACTGTTTTGTAAGATTTGCAGTTGTTCAATTTATTTCAAATAAGTTTGCCTGAGGCATAATGTCTCTTCTCTCATTCTAGTCTAGTCTAGTTGGTTCTATATCTCGACATACTTTCGCGATCTTATCGACGATTTTTTTCCACAATAGAAATCGCATCGGAAGTGAAATAAATAAACTTACTGCTTCCAGACTGCATTTCTCGACACACACGAGTTATGAGTTCTAGACCAAGACCGTTTCTCAATAGTTGCTCCGCATCGGTAAGAAGTTAGCTGGTGTTAACTTTACGACCATTCAGTAGTTTGATTTATATCCCAAACTTCTTAAAGTATTGGCAAATTGCTTTCGTTTCCTTTCCCTTAGCAAAAGTCGATTTAATGCGAAGTACGGTGCTTGCTATATTGACCTTGTCAAAAGTTATTTTTCATCTTGGGCTATTTGATCCTTACATGCTTCGACAACCAATAACCTCGGGTCAATTCATTTCATCTCCTGCTCACATAAGTGTCAATTCGATCACCTGGTTCATTTTATTTGACGTTTCATGATATTTCTTCGAGAACTCCTCACCCAAATATAGCTCTGGTAAAGTTTGTCAAGACGAATTATGATTACTCAAAAAAATATCTGAAACAGTAGCTATTGTAGAGTGAGGCTACTTTGAAACACATGACTTTCATGTCATGTGAATTGTGTTATATGATGAATTGATGAGATGGAATCAGATAATAATTTATTTTTCCAATTTTTCTCTGTTTTCGCCATTTCGATTTTTCCCCTTGAACCTTTCAATTTGATATCAATGTCATGGGGGTGCATTAGAAAACATAGTTCATCATCTTTGGGAAACCCTCATTTTATTTTCATATTATTTTCCAGAAACCTTTTGAACTATGAAAATAATAATCGTAATACTTTATTTTCTTAGTGGCATGCAGTAGCCAATTAACTACCAAAAAAAGCGTGTCCGTCTCGAGAAATCCGACAGAAGTGATAACTCAAACTAATTTAGGTTGAACTATTTGATATTGAGATGTTAAACTTGAGAAAAACTTAGGTTATTGCTTAAATTTTATGTATATTGATATGATAAAGTAAGGAAAGGTTATTTATTAATAAAATCTTTTATTGATTTTGTGTCTGTACATATATTACAGCCATTAGCCAATTGTTACTTTTGTAGGATTGAGTAACGATACCAATAATGTACCTACACAAAATTAGTATCATCCTTTTCAAGCCACGTTTCACAATAAAAAAAATATGACGTGCTTGCTTGTTAGATTTTTATAATACTATCAACATTATATGCTTAACGCTCACTAAACACGGAACGTCTATCCGACGACAGAGGAGGAGCCTACCTTCCGCTGACGTATGCGTGAGAGAAAGGGAAGTCAGACAAACTGGCACCGTTACGCGTGGGGTAACCAAGCGGTTTACCCTCCCATAAGAAATTATCACTTCAAGAATAGAACTACTAAGACTGAAACTGTTCCGAGGAGTAAAATTCACCTATCGACAGGTATTTCATAGGACATCGTTTGAATACCTTCAGTGTTACCTATATATAATTTAATTTCGGCCGGAAGTTTATTGGACAACCGTCACAGTGGGTGACCTATATGAAAGATTAGTCCTTGAAAATGACACATGTAAGTCATTTCGCTGTCTTGTATTAATAGTGTGAATTTGCTTATTAGTTTTTAAATAGTACAAGATACAGAAACACACACTTCAAATATGTACAAACACGGCAAGATTAAAATTTGATGAGTTTTAAAAAATTCCCTACAACTAGAGGTACGAGGTAGTCGGGATTAGACCTGTGTACATATAACATTATTAGTTGTTTCACTGGCAAAACTGATCTCATGTTTCTAAATAGATAGCTGAAATTACTGACCCACAGTATCTCCTCCAGTCAAGATACTCATCGATGTACAGGCCCAGAAACCTTACACATGATACATTTTCCAAAACTTTATTATTAATTTTTACATGAATGGTAGGTAGGCACTTGTTTTTTCCTTTCATAAAAATATATTGACTGAGTTTTTTCTGCATTTAGATGCAATAAATTAAGTCATAGAGATTGGATCCGAATTTTAGGTGGTCAATGTTTTCTTAGTTACCCCTGGAAGACTAACGTACTGGCGACGTGCGTGCAGATAAGATTTCATCTATTCCAGGGCAAGTCTTTCAACAACAATTTCAATTATTTCAGTTATTAGGGTGCTAAGGTTGACGAAAGCCCTGCTCAAATCACAGAAGATCTCAACAGGGCACTCGCCTGCATCAACCATAAGTCAGGTTTTCATAAATGGAGTGGACAACACTGCTTGTAGATTTGTTTTCTTGGTTGACGATTATTAAATGATTTAGCTTCAAGTGAGAATTTAGCCTTTCTTAATAGACATATTCAATATGGAGGAAATAGTTATGGGACGATATTTACTATTCTGGTTCAGAATTGGAACGACCCTGCCAGTATTTGGGCAATCGGGAAAATTACTATTTGAAAATGAGACGTCGACAAGATAGGTCAAAGGAGAAATTATAAAAGAGAAAATTTTTATCATACCCTCATCACCGAAATGCATAAAAGTTACTTCCACTGTTTTACCTGTCAAACCCTTTTATTAGATGAACCATATCATAGGGTTTGCTATTGAAAAATTAACATTCGTTAAGTTTTCGAAAATAATTTACATTTCTTATTTTTTCAACCCTTTGAAGAATCTGAAGTGAGTATTTCCAATTCAATCGTTCAATTTCATAATTCATCTTGTGTGTATAAAACTATCATCTGACAGGAAAAAATTGTTGGAGGAAAACGTCAAATTATTATAGGGGGTAGTCTTGACTGACTAATTAAGGAGAAATATGGATGCAGTCATATTACTTGGGTGTTGTTTGCTTAAAGAATACTCTTTGTCATATGGTCGAGCTTTCGAGAATGTTTATTCCCTTTATCAAGACGTCTACAAAAAAAATCAAACATTGCAACAAAATTGAAAGACAGGTAGGTAAAAGAATGTACTTACTAACTTGAGGTTATAGTAAAAAGTCAGAAGTGGTAATGACAAAAACAAAGTTAATACTTTTCATCATGTAGAAAAGTGTCACACATTCAATGTAACATTACAGAGAAAAAGTACAAAAACCTATTTTATTTAAACATTTCAGAAATTATTTCATTGGCTCATGTTTGGCACTTACTCGGTGGCGTGGTAGCAACCAAAGAGAGAGAGAGAAGAGAAAATATTTGAATTTTGATAATTGACAATGTGAAAAGATATTTGAAGTTTAATAATTTGACAGAGAAACGACAGGATTACCAAAAGGCACACCAAACCCATGGCTGACCCAATCAAAATATAAAGTATCTGTTCGACTCTGGATACAGTGCTGCCAATCACTCCCAACTGACGTAAATTTGCCCAACGCATCGTTATCACTACTGATAGTCTATTTCCCAAAATTAAAACTCCTTTGAAATCTTTGAAAAATTCGAATGTAGTATATGAAATTCCTTGTCATACATGTGACAAGATATATATTGGACAAACATCTAGAATTTTATCTGGACGCTTAACGTCACACAGAAGTGATTATAACACAAATAAAGCCACCTGTGCACTCGCAGAACCTGTTGTCATCACTAAACACACAATGATCTTTACCGAAGTTAAAGTTTTGTGTACTGGAAGCAACTTACAAAAACGGTTGTTTAAAGAAATATTTTTCATCAAAAGGAATACCAACAACATGAACTAAAAGACTGATCTCAACAACCTCAGCAATATTCTCAATTACATTTCGAAATTGGAGCTAATTCCTCCAGTTTCCTTAAGCAACAGGTAGTTTTGGGTTTGGGCGCAGTGCTCTGGCTGTCAGAAACCATTTACGTCAGTTGGGAGTGATTAGCAGCACTACACCCAGAGTCAAACAGATTTTTATGGAATTAATTTACAAGAATATTATTTGTATGTAGAGTTTACAACCAATACATGTTCGATGAAAATCAGGCTGCAAGAGATTTCTATGCCGGGGGTTATCTATTGCAAACTCACTATTACTCTTATCGATATAAGTGCAAGCTTCCAGTATATAGCTGTAAACTGTTGATACACCGATAATTATAAAGTATTGACGACAACTGGTTGCTCTTTCTTCAAGATTTCTCGAAATTATTATGCTCACGTATATTTTCATCATCTGCTCAGTTGCTGTATTCCTAGATATAATTCAAAGTACTAATTGTTCATCTAATTACAATTTCTATTCGATTTGCACTGCTTTTCCAT
This sequence comes from Leptinotarsa decemlineata, assembly GCF_000500325.1. NCBI lineage: Eukaryota > Metazoa > Arthropoda > Insecta > Coleoptera > Chrysomelidae > Leptinotarsa > Leptinotarsa decemlineata. The sequence continues at coordinate 205,273 of NW_019289820.1, forward strand.
TCGAAAAAGAGAACAAGAATCAATGAAGTTGTGAAAGTCAAGTAAGCAAGCGACATGACCCACTTAAAATTCATCAGTACCATGGAGGTAATCGTAATGTCATTATATGAATTACTATGGAAACTAAGAATGTTACCTAGTGATTTTCGCTCAAAAATACAAAAAAAAAGATATTTTTTCACATATTTCAAAATTACCTATGACGGAATGTTTTGAATTCAATAAACTCATATGACTACGACAAAAAAATTCCATAACATTAATCTTCAGAAGATTTACTGGTTTTTATCGATTATGATTCAATATTATGGAAACGAGTGAAGTTGGGGGGGATCCTAAGCTTACTTCAATATATTTCTGAAACCTATTTGAAGTTTCCTCGAATTCTTATCACCCGGTATAAATTAAAATCAGGAATGCAGAAAATGAGCTATGAGGTATAATAGCGTTCCTGTGTTGATGGATGACTCATTCTAAATTTCAAAGACAAAATAAGCGAAAGTATTTCATAATCCTGCTAACAAAAAATATAACAAAGGGGGGAATTTCACAATTCGAACACCATAAGTATTCAGATTACGAGGCTCAGCTAGTCACTCTGAGTTACAAAAAATATCTGGCCTAGAAGTGCAATAGGTTGATGCCCCATTGTTTGAACTGATAACATCAGGGTATGATTTCACTTCAGTCCTTTTTGAAAGGATCTACAAAGATTTTTCCTGAATTAACGTTTCCTTATCAATTCCATCCAGCATATTTGAAGGATACATTTTCAGCATTTTAATTGATATCTTGAGAAGAACGTGACAAGCTTATGAACAAAAAAGTATAGTCCTGTCATATTATTTGATATGTACAATGGTGTGAACTATCAGGTATGTATCTAAAAATCAGGTTTTCAGAGTTTGGCAGAGCCGTACTCTTACCATCTGACCTGAAAGACCACTCACTATACAAACTTATCGGCTTCGTTAAGAAGCTGGGTTTATTTTGTCGAGTGTCAATGGGTGTGAACCACAATAAACCCTTGTGGATTGCGGTGGAGGGTCGAATAGACCCTTACTTAACCTAACCTAACCTAGCCCATTGACTAGTCACTTGGAAACAACGGGAATACATTGATAGAGTTTCAAACTATTTGGTTAGCCATTTGGAAATTCATGCAAAAATGTGCTGCGCATCAACAAAATAACCGATTTCTGGTTTTGAATTCATCAACAGCGATATAGTACTCGTATTTTATTAGTTCAAATCACCTAGAATACTTTTTCGAAATTCTTCATCACATGTTGAGAGAAGTTGGCAAGAAACATACGCATGAAAAATCGAACAAATAATTCAAGATGAAATTGATGCCAATTATTTGTATGTATGAAGGTGGAAAAGAAATGAATATAGAGTTTTCAAGCTCTCAGTTACAGATTCCGTAAAAGATCCATTCATCTGATGATATAAGTTTTTATTTCAGGCATGCCCATCTTTAGATCTCATCAGACCTTGGTTATATGTTTTTCATACCTTCATATATTGGCCTGCTGGATTCCAATTGAAAAGTCGAAGAAAAGAGTACAATGTTTTGAGGTGACAGCACGTTTTTTTGTTGAAGCAAAATTTTTCAGTCTATTTTCATCAATTTCAGTCGAGTTGATTTTCGCTCATTGTCCGATTGATAGTCATTGGAGCCAAAAGACACATCTCTTCAAAAATAACTGAAGCTAATTCAATTTAACGGAATTTGAATGACAAACATTGACTGAATTTAAACATTACTTGGCTGGTAACGTTGAAACAATGATGAATACTAGCGTGTGATTTGAGCTTCCCACAAGTTCCTGCGTTTCTATTCAGTGGAGGTCAGGATAGTTTACGAACCTATTCAAATCTAGGGTATTAGTAAATACTAGCGACTCGACCTGGCTCCGCACGGGTGCAATGTTGATACCAAATATACTACAGAATTTCTTAAAATACGTTCACAGCTATTTTGTCAGTAGACAATACGATCATGTTTTCTTTAGAGGTTACTCTTGAAAGAGCGACATATAATTGGTCTAGTACCGTCGCAACCGCTATGTCCCTGCATTTGAACCTGCAATATCTTCAAGAATATTTATTTAAATTTCATGCTGTCGGAGGTCATATTGATCACATTATGAACAGATAAGGTGAAGTATATATTGGAGATAATTTTATAAACGCACCTTTTTCCCTGCGGGTGACGTCTTACTCGGAATACTTGAAAATCTTTTTTTATTGCACATCTGCAACATAAAACTAACCTACATACAAAATTTAAGCCACCAAAAATATGCCGGTATGGAGAAACAATGATCAAAAAATAATTTTGTTTTATTGACGCGCCTTTTCCCCCGCGGCTCGCGCTCCAGTTGGAATATTAAAAAATCCTTCCTTATTGCACATTCACAACATAAAACGAACCTATATACAAAATTTCAGCCTCTGAAAATATAGCGGCACGGAGAAACAGTGATGAAAAGGTAATTTTCACAGTTTTGTTTTGAGGATAATTTTGAAGTTTCGAGAAACTTATTCCAGTTTCACCAACACATTTACAACACACATTCATAACATTTTTCCCATACTATTCGTGAATGCATATTGTTATTTCAGGAATGGAACGACATGAATTTGAGGTGGAATTCCTCTGAATTTGGTGGAGTGAAAGATCTCCGAATTCCACCCCATCGAGGGGGTGTGATTTGGTTTGCTCCGATCAAATATCTCGTATATCAAGTTCTGTTGCTTTGATCTGATATCAAAACAATTTTTCATCATATCATAGTTGAATTTATCACCTTTGGATAGTAACTTCACATTAGTAAATCGACATTTCTCTTTCAGGACGAGAAAAATCAGCTACTCATCACTAACATTTGGTTAAAACTGGTAAGTGAATTAGTTCAAACATTGTTTTTTTTCCGACAATGAACGGAATAACCAACGTATATAGTGTGTGTTTTCTGCACCCATCTCCATCGGGGCCAATTCACATAGACCCTACATCAGGCGGAAACGAGGCGCAGGCGAGACATATATATGGCGGATGCGCGACAGGAAATTCTTAAAGTAATGAAAATGATAAAGATATATTGGTGGTGATGACATGGATATGGTATGAGAGACTCAGAAGAAACGTGGCTGAGGCTGGAAGACGGCCGTCCGCGCCACGTTACCTCTATGTGCATTGGACTCAGAAGAGAGGCAAAAGAGACGAAATTCTGCGCCTCATCTCCGCCCAATGTCCTTTTTATGTGAATTGGCGCTAAAAAACAGATAAGCTTCCAAATGCCATTTTTCGAAGTTTATTCCTTTTTATGTTCATTATTAATATTATCAATATAAGTATTAAGTACACAAATTTATTTATAATCACAAACAATGTATGAGTTAATCGTATAACAAGAAAAACATTGTTTTAATATGGTTCATAATATTTCTTGGTGCATGTTAGAGCTTCGGGCACACATTTTCTGAAAAAGTGTCGAAATGAAATGATGAATGAAATAATGAAAAATGCTAGAGCCTGAACACTCGGATGACTTCGTTGAACAAGAAAAAAAGAAAAGAAACGACACGCAAAAAGTAAAGTAAAGAAAATAATAAAATTGATTTCGAATAAAACTACTTCACGACGTTTCGATTGTTGGCATTTAAAATTCTTCTCGCAATTTTCCTATTCTTGTTCTTCTTTTTTTCCTTTTCTATTATAATTTTTTCTCATTTTTCATTATTGATTTCGTTTAGATATTATTGACATTTCATTTGTTGTTCATCTTCCAATTAATTGGTATCATAATATTTTTACAGTCCTTACTCGAAGTTGTTTTCATTAATTTTTTTTATATTATTGTCTTTTAACTTTTTCCAATATTTCGGTCCTACTGTTATTCAATATTTCATTGGTTTACCCTTTTTAGATTTATAATCTGATAAGATTTCGAGTCTCTGACATTCGTCATAAATAGTGTCAAACACCTTCACAAATCAGTGTTCCAGTTACAAGTTTTGTGCTCCAACTGTATTTTTTCTAAACTGTTCACCTAATTATATTAAACTATTTACAATAATCAATCAGTATGATTATTGATTTTGCAAAGAATTGAAATGATGGTAAATTAGATTGCAAAATAAATCGAGACAATTCAATATCGACTTTTATTATTACAATCCTCATTCCGATTCATCGTGTTCTCGAAGTCGTCCAGCCAGGGGCTTCACCAGGTGTTCCTTCCGCTGCTTCCTCGAGTGATGACTCCTCAGGGGTTGTTGGTTCTTTCTCTGTGGAGGAATTAGAATCCGCCGCTACTAGTTAGGGTTTCCTTGTTCTAGCAACGTTATCAGATCCTACAACGACTGCGCCAATTGTTATATTCACTCTTTTGAATATGACTTTTTAAAAACACTCTATTTTCAAATACAGACTTTTACTTGAATAACAATTGAAATACAAATTCTAATTTAATACTGGACAAGTTTTAAATAGAGACTGACAAATTCTAGATAGGTACTGACAAAATCTAAATTAGAACTGACACTGATTTGACCTCGCAGGGTCCATTTATAATGTGTAGACAGCGGTGTCAGCAGGAGACGATGGGAAATAACAAAAGTATCACGTTCTGCTGACTCTGCTGACTCAAAGTCTTGGAAGTCGTTATCTTGGTAATCTGATACCGGTGAGATCGTCTTACTCACGATATAACAACTCCCCTTATCAAAGAAAAGTTGGTGCTTTGCAGCAACTTTTATTAAGAAAAAGTTTTTTCGTTCAAATTCGTGGTTAGCTCGACATCTTCTTCAACGAGGTCTTCTAGACGGACGCTGGGTCTTCTTCTGGGAACGAATCTTGCCAGGGTTCTGGGTACTACTCTTGTTCTTGGTGGTCTCGGTGGGTTGTCATTGCTTGAAGAGGTGATTCCGATTGCAATTGACTTCTGTAAGTGAATTTCTGTAAGTGCCGTCGCAGGCACTTACAGAAAATATACAGAATCACTATTGCGATGATGAGTGCAATTGTAAAATACGTGAACCAAGAAATATGTTTGTTCACGAATGGTTCGTTGATGAGTTTGTCCAATTCATCTGAGTATTGATTCAACTTGTATTCGGCGATATTGAGATCGTCGACATTTATTTTATTTAATTTCAGGGGTTTCAGCTCCGGGAGTTTTGATTTTTCCGGGAGGTGGTCACAGCATCGATATGGTATCTGGACTGCATATTTGTTGTAAGTTACGTTCTGGTATCTTTCAACGAAATATTTGGAATGAACTCTCGTGTTTCCAATGAAGGCGTTGCATTCAGGCTGAAGTTCCAGGAGAGTATTGGATTCGATGATTTTTGTAATTACTTCTCTACCAATACAATTTATGGTGATTGGTGGAGGATCGGATATTGATATCAGCCACAGATTTTGAGAGATCACTTGAACGTTGTAGTCCTTTGCGTAGATCACTGTTGATTTACAATTTTCAGGCAATTGCAGAGTTTGTTTGAGGAGCTGGGCTCCACAAATAGCATTGCTGTCTATCGGGTATGGAAGCACTTCTGCACAAATTTTCAAGTCGGTTTTGATTACTTTGCAATTATCTAAATTTTGAAAAGAAGTGTACAACATTGAATCGTCATCTCGCACAATGAATTTTTGAAATGTTAATAATATATGGTGAAGTCCTGTTCGAGCATCCAAGATTGGTATTGGATATAAATGGAAAAGAGTATACGTTTCAGGCTCTACGAGGGGAATATTTAAAACAAATACTACTTCATTGTCTGTTTGATATGCTTGCAATTCAATAAGGTCTAGGTATTGGGGAATATTTCCAATACTGACGTATAATGGTAAATTATTGTTGTTCAATGTTTGTGATATTTCTTGAAGTGAATAAAGTAAATCTCTCGTAGATCTCATGATTGAACCATGAATTATTTTCAATCGAGCGAAAGTGATTGAATTGATAATACCACCAATAAAAATTCAAGGAATAGGTAGCTTTCTATGAGTGATTCGCATATCTCTAAAGTTTTTATTTGAGCTTCGTAAAATGCCATATCGTCTGATATTTCCATTAGTGATTTTTCGATTTCTTTTATGCTTTGATTGAAAGCCTCTTCATCAACTTGTAGCTTTTGAATTGTTGGATTGAAGTTTTTGATCTAATTTTACACATA
>NW_019289820.1:211476-224218 GCF_000500325.1 Leptinotarsa decemlineata
GTTTTTCTTAGATCGAATTCATTTTGGGATTTATAAATAATATAGAACATGTGTTCTATGACAGATTCAGGATCAAAAGGAAGGGGTATGATGTAGTATTTACGATCTTTTACTGATTTACTAGAAAGTATGTTGATTCTATCATTGTAAAACTCTGGATGTTCTTCGAAGAGGTCTTCGATGATTTCATAATGTAACGGTTCTAGTTTGTTTTGCCAAAAGAAACTAACAATGTTTTTATGATGTTTGTCAAGAAGTTGAGAATTATCGAACTCTATTTTAGAATAACCGATTAGAGATTTTGATTTATATAAATTAACAAATGTATTAAATTCTTCTTGAATGGTTTCTACGGGTATTTCGTTTTTGGAGATGTCGTTTCCTTCGGGGTTATTATTTTCTTCAGGGTTGTTTACGTAAGGGTTATCATTTATTTTGGGATCCGCTTTTACTTCGGTTCCGTTTTAGTTAGATGCGTGTATGGAAATTTTGTGTTGGAAATTCGCGCATTCTTTAAAGTAGTTGACTTTGATCCGGGATAGTGCATCTGCACTTTTCTTGATTTTGCCGGATTTGTATTCTATCTGGTAATTATACTCTTCGAGTTTGAGTCGCCAGCGTGCCAGCCTACTACCAGGATCTTTTATTGAAAAAAGCCAGGTGAGGGGTCTATGATTAGTAATTAATTGGAATTTTCGTCCGAAAAGATATGGGCGAAAATGCTTTACTGCGCAAACGATGGCGAGAAGTTCTCTTTCTATTGTAGAGTACTTCGATTCTGCGCTACAAAGTGTTTTAGACGCATATGCTATTGGGAGATCTTTGCCAATGGGACCTTGCGATAAAATGGCACCAATTGCAAAGGCAGTTGTGAGCAAAAATGATTCCTCAAAATTAGGGTAAATGAGAATGGGGCTTGTTATGAGTGCATTTTTAAGTTGTTCGAATGCTTGTCTGCTTTCTGCGTCAAAGTTAAAGGGGGTATCTTTTTGAAGTAATTTGGGAAATGGTTTTGAAATTTTGGCGAAATTACAAATGGATAGTATCCAGCTAAACCTAAAAATGATTTTATTCCTTTTTGAGTTTTTGGTTTTGGTAAATTTTGGATACATTCAATTTTCGTTGGATTGGGTTTGACTCCGTTTTGGGTAATGACATGTTCAAGATAGGCGACTTCTTTTCTCAGGAATTCGCACTTATCCGGTTGGATTTTTAGGTTCGCTTTTCGAAGTCTTTTAAATACTTCGGTCAAACTTGCTATGTGCTCATGGATGGTAGGAGAATATACGATGATGTCATCAATGTATACAAGACATCTTTCGTTCTGTATACCTAGAAGATCATTATCCATAACTCTTTGGAACGTACTTGGAGCGTTCTTCAAGCCAAATGGCATACGAACAAATTCGTAGTGACCATTGTCTACGGAGAAAGTCGTTTTGGGAATATCTTTGGGTTCGATTTCAATTTGATGAAATCCGGAGGCGAGATCAAGCGTTGTGAAATATTCACATTTACCAAGCTGGTCTAGGAGGTCCGAGATGTTTGGTAATGGGTATTTGTCGTCAACCGTTAGCTCGTTGAGTTTTCGGTAATCGATGACAACTATCCATTTCTGTTTACCGGAAGCATCCATCTTTTTGGGTACAACCCAAACTGGAGATGACCATGGGGATATTAATGGCTGAATAATACCTTGATTTAGCATTTTTGATATTTGTGTTTTAACTTCCTCATTGTGCACCTGTGGATACGTAGAATTTCGTAAAGACCGGTCTAGCATCCTTAGTATCAATGATATGCTTTATTTCGTTGGTAAAAGAATATATCTTCGAATTGGATGCATATATCAGTTATTGATTGATGTTCCTCTTCGTTCAAATGTTCGGTTCTTAGTTGCGCTTTGATTTCTTGGATACGATCAATATGGGGTTGGTTTTGGGAAAACGATTCATTAATAGTCAAATTTGTTTCATGTGTTAGAAGGGGTTCGAGTTTTATTTCAGAAAAATCAATTTGTTTTGGGATCGCGTTTGTATTTACGATAGAAGTATAGAACATGCCGTTTTCATCAATTTTGACTATGACGTTGGGAATTCTTACTTTTTCTCTTTCTTCAGCTAGCAGTATAGCTTCAGTGTTCTTGAGGTTGCAATGTAATTTGGATATTTTCTCCATTCGGGGTTCTATTTGAATTTGGTTCGGTTTTTCAGTGAGTATATGGTCCTTTATCTCTGAAACTTTGAACAGAGGGACAGTTTTGAAATTTGTTATAAGTTGTTTATTTTTCAGGTCAATTATACAATTGTGATGTTCGAGAAAGTCAGATCCGAGTAAACCGTCAAAGTCGATGTCTAAGTCGTAGATAAAGACTTTGTGTGGATCGTTTTGTGTGAAATTTATCAAAGTGGATTCATTCACGACAATTTTCTGCTCAGTGATACCTTGTATAGTAACGTTTTTAGGGAATCTAAAGGGGTATTTTTTGCATGTTTTGGGTTTTAAAATGGATATTCCTGCACCTGTATCGATGAGGATTTTAAAAGTATTAGAAGAGTCTTTGATGTAGTACAGATTCTTCGAATTCATAGAAAGCATAGAGCTTACATGAAAATTTGTTCCGGGAAGTTCACGTTCGGGTTGAAGTCTTGTATGTTCAGGGACTGAATTTGGAATTGGACTTCTGATATAGGGTCGATCGATTTGTTGTTGGTTGTCTGGGGTTGAATAGGTGGGTGGTTCGTATTCGGGAGTGAAAGAAAATCCTGGTATATTGACGGATCTTCAGGTGTTCGAATTTGTTTGTATTGGTAATCTTGATCACTAGCGGTATAGTAATCATAGTCATTATCGGTGCGGTAGTAATCGTTGTATTGATAGTTATAGCTATCAGCTGTATGATAGTCTTGATTATCACCTGTATGATAATCTTAAGATTCATATGTCATGAAATGTCATTAGTCTGAGACCTGTTTGGCTGAGAATTTGTTTGAAAGTTTGGTCTTGAAAAATTCTGATTGGGTTGAGGGTTTGTTTGGCTCGAAAAATTTTGATTGAGTTGAGGGTTTGGTCTCTCAAACTTTTGGTTGGAATATTGATAATTATTTTGGGGTCTTTGTTGTCTCATTCGACACTCTGTGGAAATATGACCTATCTGACCATAAGTATGACAGGTTCTTTGGGATGTTGGTTGGGGATTTCGTCTGATTGTTTGTTGAGGGCGTGTTTGGTTTGGTCTTTCATTTTTTGATGTTCGAAATAGGATAGTTGCATTTCTCTCCTAATTCTAACGTGGGCTTCAAGTAGATCTGCCGGATTGAAGGCACGAATTACTTGACCTATTCGAGGTTCTAGTCCGGGTAAAAAGTATTTGAAGAACGGATTTTTGTACACATGCGTGCATTTCGGCATTGTGGACTTGAAGGCGATTGAAAAATATTAAAGTTGTTTCATTTGGAAGTTGTTTGATACGTTGGATATCGTGAATCAATGATGTTAGATCTCTAGAGTCTCCAAAATATAAATTTAATAAATGTTTCATTTCGGGATAAGTTCCAGGATTCCTTGATTTACTTGAATAACAATTGAAACTAAAAATTCTAATTTAATACTGAATGAGTTCTAAATAGAGACTGACAAATTCTAGATAGGTACTGACAAAATCTAAATTGATACTGACACTGATTTGACCTCGCAGGGTCCATTTTTATGTGTAGACAGCGGTGTCAGTAGGAGACGAGAAATAACAAAAGTATCACGTTCTGCTGACTCTGCTGACTCAAAGTCTTGGAAGTCATTATCTTGGTAATCTGATACCAGTGAGATCGTCTTACTCACGATATAACATTCATAATTTCATATCGCTACCACTAATATCTTACATAACTCATGACTATTTGAACTATCAAAAGAAGCAATATGTCATCCAATTTCTCTCCACAGCCATCATTTGTCTCCATCGACGCCGTCGACAATAATGTAATAACAAATTAGCTCATGCTAGCTAGTTTGCTAGTTTTTTACTTGACAATGAAAATACTATTTTTTCAAAATCAACCTCCTGAAAAAGTCGCAGTAATGAAGATTATTAGCGATATTATATTCACAATCAATCATTTTACAACAGTGCACATGAGTAGGTGCAATAATTGAACTTTTTACATTGTCCATTCGATTAAGGGTTTTTTTTATCATTTTGGCATTTGTAGATAAATATCATTGTTGTGTGGCACGCATTCAGTCAACCGGATTTTGATATTGAAGATTTGAATGAGTTAAATATTTTATTGTTCATCGTTTTTTATTGCGTTGCGTTGTTGAAATAATCAGTGGAAATATCATATGGAAAACAAGAAAAAATTCTGATCATCATTTGAGTTTTGGTCCCCATAATAACTGAAATTCCAGAAATAGTCTTATATAACGGAAAATAATGATTTTCAAAACTTTGATTTGTTGAGAAACAAACGGATACAACTTCAAATTATTAGGATACAATGATGTTTCCATAAAATACCAATTGAACTTTAAAATAAGTTGAAATTTGAATTGAAAGCTATTGTTGAACAGTTTTTATTGAAGCAATTTGTTGATAAAAGTTGGAAATTGACATATTCATATTTTTATGGTGTATAAATTGATAAATAATGCAAATAAGGTGAAAAACCTCCAAAATAACTTTGTTCAGTAGTGAAATATCTACCAAATTCATGACTCATAGTTTAAGTTATTTACTTGTTTAATCTAACCCATGTCGAGTTTTATATGATTTTTGAGTTTTTATTGTTTTAACTCATGTGTATTTTGCTCCTATTTCACTTTTTATATAATATAATGATTTATGAACGTGTCTATCTGAAAGTGCTGATGTTGTTTTTTTAACGAATGAAAACTCGCAAAAATTCATTTATTTTCAAATAAACAAGTGATACTTTCAGGCGTGTTTTTACACGCCTGAAGGAGCTATTTCATTGCAAAATACTTGTTGCGTTTTTGTAAAACTGTTCAAGTGAAAATCTTACAATAAAGTGTTTCTTTAAAGTCTGGATTTTACGATCCATCTCACATTACCTGATCTTTCAGAATCTTCATTTTTATTTTTTGTGTATTGCATTATTAACGAGAAAGTGAATGCCTTTTTTGCGTCTAAATTTGTTAATGATAATTGCAATAATTTGTGTGTAGTGGAATCATCAAAACCCATTTTACTACACCAATGGCTGTCATAATATTAGCTGTCATGATATCAGATGAAGCTGCTTTCTGGCAGGAATTTGTCGAATTCTACTGTGCAGGAATGTTGGGAGAGTTGAATTTTCAGAATCTCAATTAGAATATTTACTTATATAGTAAATATATTTCTCTCCTTGACCCAGTCATCAGACTTATTTGGTTTATGTTTTGGGCTTCATTCGAAAGATGAAAATGTTACTACTTAACTGCAGTTAAAACATATCCTGTCTCAGATGAAGGTTTCGAGCCGCTTTGAAGTCAATTCATCCAAGGCTCACCATTGTTTTGGTTAGACCTGTCTTACACAGCGAGGAGTAATACGTTGAAACCAGCCTCTAGAGCATGGGTTCCCAACCGGTGGTACGCGTACCACCAGTGGTACGCGGGAACGTTTCATGTGTTACGCGTGAGTGATGTGAGCAACATGCTGTTAATAGCTCAGCTCACGGGTCACTAGAAAAACGAAATGCCCATAACCCAGTGAATGACCCGACATCTTTGTTTTCCTATTACATTGAAGTTTATAATTTCTAGGTAATGAAACAATAAAACACTTCAGGATTTTTTCCTGGGAATCCCCAGATAGTACAATCCTCTAGAGTCTAGAGGATCACCCAATTCATTTCAGTGAGATCCTGCTGCTAGACGAACGAAAAGTGTCTGCAAGAGTTTTCTCTGTGAGAAAACTTGCATGAATATCTATAGGATATCAATGTCCGTCGTGTCATTAGCCAGGGAGTAGTTACGTTCCGGCATTTACTGGACCCTACTGTGTGGGAATGTTATGACAGATAAATGTGTTGAAATTTTCATATACCTCAATAAAACCGACAAATCTGCATTCAATGTCATTTTCAGTGCTGACGAGGGTTTCGACGGTACTTACCCAACAAACGTGGTCGTCCGGAATAACGGAAGCTGTTTGTACGTGCCGCCTGGTATCTTCAAGAGCACATGCAAAATTGACATAACCTGGTTCCCGTTTGACGATCAACGTTGCGAAATGAAGTTTGGAAGCTGGACATACGATGGGTTACAGGTAAGTGAACTTAATAACCTCTTCAACAACTCAATATTGATTGCAGGCATATGTCCTCGTCATGAGGGATTGTATCAACATGGCTGTTCAGTGGCAAATACTGATTTTTATTCGACCCCAAACACTATTATGCAACTAAAATCAAACATTTTTAATGAGTTCACGTTAAACATCATGCCAACGATAATTCTCTTTTTCTGTTTTCATAAATATAAAATATCAAGAGATTTAAAAAAAAATATATTTGAGGTGTTGGAGTAATATGAAATTTTTATCGGCAGTGGTATTTAGTGTTAGCAGCAGAACTTGGTCAGTCGCTAATGTGGTCACTGATTGACTTTGGCCAAATCTTGCCAAGTTTTCGAGGGAAATATATCTACCAGCGTGAATGTTACAGATTCGAACTTCCATTGTCTAAAAAAGTGTTAACCGGTTTGAAATTTATGGAAGAGAAAATATAACGAAAAATATTGAAATATTGAAATTACTAGATATAACCGGATTGTAACATTCAGATGAGATACTTCAAATATTAATAATGTCAAATATAGCAATAAATTGAAAATAAAATAAACGAGTATGAAATTTCAAAATAATATACACCAATTCATGAAAAAAAATTATTGGAACCTGAAATGACGATATATTGATAAATGGGTTGAATGATAAGTGGAATTTCAATTGTATGCAAACAATAAAAATGAAAGAAATAAAAAAAGTAATGAAAACAAGTGATGAAAAATACAGAGAAATTGAAAAGAAAACGAATTCATAATAAGTTACGTGGTGGACGATCAACACAGAATAATGAAAAGCAAATGTAATTCTACTGTCATATCTCACAGCATTCATTTAACGTTTGAGTCTCCGGTTCTGTACGATCTGTGGTGTGAGTGATTTCATTTCTATTGTCGAATATAAATTTGTTTCACAAGTGCAATTCAAAACATGTTGTGTGAAAGCTATTTTCCGAGTTTATTGGCTGTGGTCTGCAGGTTTTTATGCCTGACGTTTCATCAACCACTGCGGTAGACATTATCAAAGATGATGTAGTAACGGCCAATAGAAATTCAAAAGATAAAGTTAATCTGAATAGAAAAAAAGATACGATGAATATTAACAAAGCCACGCCCACTAATAATAATATAAAACCAGAGGCAAATACGAGCATCGTAGTTAATGCGGTCGAAACGACAAAACAACAACTTAAGCACCAGCTTGGGCACTGTGCCCGTTGCCATATCGCCTTTGATAATGTATACCGCAGTAGTTAACGAAACGTCAGTCATAAAAACCTTCAGACTACGGCCGTGAAAGTTTAAATTTTTCATGCATGCTATCTGCAAGATCCATTGTGAATTCGATAGGTTCACCTATCCGAACACTTAATGATTTCACACTAGCGGGTCGTGGAAAAAATTGAGTCTTTCTTTGAAGACTAGGGACATTTCATCGAAAAGATGAGAGATATGGGGTTAGGATCAGGAGACATATAAGTAAGCTTCGACATGGTCTCCTTGTATGTGATGATACTAGTCAAAGGAACTATATAGCTAATTACTGAAGTATTCTCTGCACACCTAAACACCTTTTTTGCTCATTGTTGATCATTGACATACTTTAAGTTGGAGGGTGTTTTCTTTTTATGAACGAACAGTTGGTACCGCAACGGGTGGTCCATTAAATCCTGTGGTGGCAATCTTCTTCATGGAAACATTCGAACAACGTGATTTAGAGCAGGAGGCCTTGAAACCACATTGTTTGCTCTTTATTACTGATAATAAATTTGTGGTTTGACAATACGGTGAAAAGCAACTCAACAAATTTGTCTCATATTAGAACTCCTCTAACCCAAAAATTTAATTAAGAATGGAACTAGGTTTCCAAGCAATAATTACTTTTTTGGATGTGATGGTGAACAGACAAGAAGATGGGTCATTCGATCATAGAGTGTCATTAATACACACAGACAGGTATCTGAATGAAAACTCCAATCACTACATATCATCCAATCCGTGTCAGGAATCGCACGTTTAAAAGTCAGACCCTGTTAATACTCAGCTCTCACAAGTTACAACTTCTGAGCGATAGCTGGTAAGCATTGAAACAGTTTTTCAAACTTCAAATGAGCCCGTCAATGGAAAAGCGTTTTTGCACTACATGAAGAATTTTACGAAGCGGATTGGGGAAGATTCTGGAGAAACATAACGTATAATCGGTATTCAGGCCAACGAAAATCTATCAGAGAGAGTCTGAGGGCCTCTAACATCACCGGAACCCTGGTAGCTGCGGATCAGTCTATATTGGAAACACAAGGGAAGTGTGAGAACTTGCTTTTGAATACAAGAAAAGTAGTTGCTTGGAAGATACCGATAAATTAGATGTAGCGAAACATAATGTACTCACGTTATTGCGTTTGAAGAGACCCAAGTGCTTGATAGAATTCAGAGATTCTGCTTGAATAGACCCACTCACTTTTGACCTAACCTAACTATACCAAATGGCTGCATGAAAGAAATTCATGAACACAGAAACAATTTCAAATGAGAAGAAGGAATAGACTAATTCCCAACTCTATTACTATTCTCTATTCAAATTTGATAAGGTATCCTTTCACTTTCAAACACATATCAGTGATATCAGGGAGAAATTCGCCAAAAATGTTCTCGTGAAAGTTCCCGATAATATCAACAGAGCGAATCATATGAAAATGAAAAATGGGTTGTTTGGAATAGGGCCTTCGTCAGTGGTCATAGTTCTTATGCCACATTTTGCTATTTCCAGACTTTCGTAAGCATTCAATCTAGTGTCTAGATATCGGCAATTAAAGATAGTTTTCATTTATTGTATGGTCGTCATCGAAGGTGTGATGAGCGACACTGGTCTCTGAAATCGGATATGTGCTGTGTGTTCTTTAGTGTTCGGTTAGTCTGAATGATGTATTATTCGTAATAATCCCCACAGCTCATTTCATTCACTTGTCTTTTTTGTTGAAGTGAGCAGAAAGTTTTGGAGGTTACTTTCACGTTGAATTCTTTGGAGTTTATAGGGAAGAACAATAAACTTTGTCTTTTTGAAAAGTCGAAGATCTACGAATAGTCTCCCTGAATTCACATTTCCTAATCAACATATCTACAATATTTTGAAAATATATGTTCCTGTGAGCTATGGCCCTGATAAGATTTGTTCGATATCGTACCTTATTTACTCCAGGGAAACGTAACAAGCCTATAGACAAAAAAGTTCAGACATGCCATTTTGTGTTGTGGACTATGGTGTGGGCTATCAGGAATATATAAAAAATTAGTTATATTCTTCCTACAGACATCAGATTCTAAATCCAAGAATGGTAATCCCTTGTTGTTTTCAATTTCATATGTGAACTTGATATTTGTGGATCTCTTGTTGAGAGTTGAAACGAAGTCTTCTATCTTAGATTTCTTTCAGTCGAAAATCACGAATACATTATCTACATATCGGATCCAAGTCCTTTGAAAGTAATTTGACTCCTGTTTCGCTCCCAATTTAAATCTGAGCAGATTAGCTCCAAACAGAGGTTTCTGTATCTTCCTGCTGACTGAAGAAATGGTTGTTGAACTAAAAGCAATTATTTTCACAGCAAATATCTGATTTCTAGTGTCGCTCAACACGCGCTTTGGAAAACGGCCAAATGACATTAGATTTTTTGATGCCTTTTTTCCTCTGGAAATAACAAAATGTAACATAAGATCCCATTCCAAACAGCCTATTTTTTACCTTTATTCAAATCGTCTTGTTAAAATTACCGGGAATTTTCACGAAAAAACTTTCCGCGAATTTCTTCCCTGAATCGTGGATGTTTGTTGAATATAGAGTCCAGAATCAGAGTTAGGAGTAAGGAAGTTCTGGTGTTTGGGAACAGTGCTTGTTTCGAATGCATTCTACGCCAGAGGTTCCAGTTCTACCCCTCAACCCCATACTCCCTCCTGGGTTGAGTGCCCTGAAATAAAAACTTTGCCGCACAAAATAAATTCTGTGAGGAAAACTTAATATCCCATTCCTTCACCCCCGCTCTTAGAGCGGTCCTCAATCCTTGCACTTAAGCAAGATTGACATCTTACCTTCTTCGCTCAAAAGTCAGCCTTTAGGTGCCTTTACGTTCTAATCCAATCTAATGTTTTATCTTGGCTTTCCTAACTGAATTTTTGCATGGGATCCCAAAAACTAACGGGACTTTTGTTTAAGAAGAGGTACCTTACATTCAAGAGGGAATTAATATCATTGAAGTCTGTTTACCTGGAATGAATGCCTCTCGTAGAATGGGGTCATTCAATTCGAACAATAGAATCGAATCCACGCCCACGACCAATGGAGCAAAACTGGAGACTCGAACGTTGAATGTAGTATCTGCTCTAAGGAGAACCCTAGCACTTCATTCGTTGCCTCATCGCTCTTCATGATATCTATCGCAGTTCTAGACAAAGCGTCATGCATAACAAAACAACAAACCCGGAAAATAGATTTGACTCACTTATTTTTGTAAAAATTTTCACTCATGAAAAAGTTATTCAACACGTTCTAATGACGTCGGGAAATGTGTTTGGTCATCATCACAAGAAAAAGATGTGGCAAAGTCTCAAGCTCTTCTTCAATTTGAAAACTCCGTTGAACGAAATTCCATTCATAAACTCGATTTTTGGCGTCATAACTGGCATTCACCTCATCATCTCATCATATTGAACGGGATCAGGCTTCGAAATAATCGCGTTAAGAAGTAATTAAGGCAATACAAGTAAGAGAGTATAATAGTACTTGAAGCAGAAACGCGAGAGAAAATTATCCGCTCTCGGTAATCAGAGAAGCGTAATCCGCTCGGCTGATGAGGGAAAAAGAATTTCCAGTATTTCTGATAACATTTCGAATATTTCAGTGCATAGCCCGGTCCTCAATGGAACATTCGCGATTCGAAAACAAACAAGCTGAAATTGAGATCAGAATTTCTCGAATGGAATGGGACACAAGAAGATTGAGTGGGCGAACAGCCCCTTCGAGATGGTGGTCGCGGTGATAAGGGGAGTTCAAACCGATTGTGTTCGTCTTCGAAGCTCTGACGAAAGTTGACGACAGTATTGAGGGAGGTAGCGCTACATCTTTTCTAAGAATTTCTCACCGAATGAATTTATTTAAATAACACTTCGTGTTATATACGTATATATCAATAGGTGGGCTGTTACAAAGAAAACTCTTTGTTATATGTCAAGTTTTCGGTATATTTCACACCTTCGTCAGGACAACTACAATAATATATTTATCTATGAAAGGACTGCAATATTTCAGCATTTCCGCGTTTATAGTATCTGTTCCAAAAGATTTAGTCCGAATATTTGTTGAATGATTGTTGACCTCTTCAATGGTTATCAACCTAAATGAAAAATCACATCGTGTATCTTAAACAGATCTACTGAAGAACATTATTTTATCATCACAATTACTGGTTACATTTTGCAGGTAGGTAGAGAAAAAATTGTTCAAAGTATTAGAGTTAGATAAATACTCAGGTATCGAATTTTTCGGACTTGAGTAAACACTCAGGTTCCTCAGAGTTCTCCAGGATGCTTTCGGGTCTTTCATTTGGAGTACATGATTGGGGTAAGCTTTTTTTCACTTCTGGTTACTGAAAGTGTAAGATTTCTTATTTCTTTGTGCCTATCAAAATCTGATTTAATTTTTGTTCTCTTGAATTTCTTTAGTGCTCTATTTCTCTCTGTTTTCAATACTACAAGATTTTCTGTTAGCCAAGGATCTGGTTGTTCAGTTATTTTCCTTTGAACGAAAGGAGCATTATTGTCAAATACCGAGATGATAAATTCATTGAAAATTTGAATTTTTTTTGTCGATGTTGTTCTCAATAATGACATTGTGCCATGGAAGATCATGAAGATCATCTAAAAGATTAGTTACGTTGAAGTGACGAAAATCACGATATGTGATGATTCTGGGTTTGCTGTGTAGTATAGGAATATTCACTTCTAAAAATGTCAAATCATGTTCTAAAATTCCATGTACAGGCAAGGTACCATATTTGTTCACTAAATCAGTATCCAAAACTAAAATAACATCGTGTAATGTACTAGAAGTGCTAGTAGTTCTTGTTGCAACATTGATAATTTGTGAAAAACTAAATGATTCGAAGCAATTCATAAGCGAATTATCTAAATTGAAGAAATCTACATTGAAATCTCCAGCTAATAGGCATATATATATGCCCATTAGCTGTCATCAGTATGGTGTAGCCCAGTGCAAGGTTAGGCAACACTTTGTTTCAGCAAAAACACTAATGCACGAAGTCATCAACAAAAGCCAGCCACACTCTGCGGCTTTGATCAGTTCTTCTCGGATTAGGGATGTTGCCCAACCTTGCACACTTGGGAGTAGGAGATTTGAGCCGGTTCTAAGCCTCCCCCCACCACTATGACGTATTAATTGCTTTTT
>NW_019289821.1:5394-64767 GCF_000500325.1 Leptinotarsa decemlineata
ATTGATATTATTACATAGGATTTTATATGATGCCTGGACAACATTATTTTTATTGTGAAACCTAGTTTACTTGCATTCTATCTAGACCTAGAATTTTATTTATATGTTTGTTTATACCTTATCTATCTATCTATCTATCTACTGCTTTGTATAACACTATCTCAAAATAATAAGGGTCATATATCAAATATCATTATTTATTCAGCCAATTCACTCAGTTAATACAAAAAAACATTTTATACTCAGAACTTTTTGGGTACGACGACGACCAACACTCCACTGATATGTCCAAGGAAATTCCCATTACCCCATCTGGTTCCATAAAGAGACAAAGATATTCCACCGGAACAAATGAAGATTGGAATTACCTTTCAAATTCCAGGCACGGGCTGATCAAAGCCAACTTGGACAAAACATTAAGGTTAGGTTTGGAATCGAATAATACCTGCAATGAAGACAAACCCAGTGGTCATATTGATGCTAGAGGAGTACTGTTTCCTTATATTCGACAAATTCATTTAGGTCTGCACTTGCTCTATGAAGATATTAAGTTAAATACTTTGAAATCTGACCAACTACCGCCTTTGATGAAGCTCCTGAATAGACTCTCAGTAGATCTCAATCTGGAAGAGTACAATATACATTATTGGCATGATTTTCCTGATTATGCTATCTTGAACAAAAGTTCAGTTATTCCACAGTCAGAACTGAAAAACGTTCATCAATGGCCTGGGGTTTGGGACAAACCCGTTTCTATTTGGAGGTACGTCTATGACTTACTAGATGGTATATGTCCTCAGCCATACCCTTATCTAACCAATGTGAATACTAGATCAAGAAATATTGTTCAAGTAAGTAGTCGAAATTCTGTATACATTTTCTGTCAATATATTTATTGGTATTTTTTACTCATTTTCAGTTATGTGGGATCTTGTCTGAAATCAATAAGTCAGTACCTTCGGAAATATGTTTAGAAACTTTTGCAAAAGAGATTTCTGGTGTTTTTCCACAAGAACATCACACTCCACATAAAGCTACTCTTATTGACAATTCTGCTTTAGAGCAAGTAGTACTGTTCATGGTTGACATGAAAATAACTACAAGGTAAGATTATTTTAAATATTGTTTCTTATTATTGCTGTCACCAATTTTATATCAATGCATGGGTTCCTATTCAATTAATATGTGATACGCTCAAGCACATGGAACAACTCCATTTTATAATTAAAAAATCAATTGAACAATACTTTATTTTTTCCGCACTTTTTACAATTTTTACTCCTCGCTGTCCTTGGTCTCGAAGAAATCCGTGTTCTGAACTAACATGACAATAATTCTAAAGCCCTCGTGTAAGTACTTCATTCAAGCATTCTCGTATATTCTTAGGATTCACCGTGTCTAAGTGAGCAGTCGATGGCTTCGTGGAGAAGTGCCAAGGCGATAGTTAACCCAGTAGTGGCTCTGTTAAATTTGTGCCATGTTCCATTTGATGCTGAGCTTGACTTCTATAGATTTGGTCTACCACATCTCTGATGTTGTAGATGTCTTTATGCCACCAGCTGATTTACTTCTGTTGTTACTTCTGGACTCTTCTTGACTCTTGATAAGTTGACACAATTCATGAAGTACACAACAGATGAGACTGAATAAATAAATTATACTTTTATGTGCTATACTTCTATGTTGATTAACCGCCTATGTAGCGAGTATTGTGACTTATCTTGTACCATTGTAAAACATGATCGAAGAGATGAATTGAATCTATGTATATATCATTTTTGCTATCCATTTGTCATCTCTGTATCTGTAGAGTAGGGAGGGTGAGTGTAAGCCCACGCACTTAGGCCACATNACTTTCCTTATTTCGAGCTGATCTGCATTTTCGAATAATCTTAGTTCTATTATATTCTTGTATATTATTAGAATTACTCACATTATTTGGAGGTGTCGTGGTGTTGCTATAACGATGATTGACTGCACGATACTGAAGTCTGATCGCCATGCTCAGAGGTAGTTTATCGAGGGGTTCAGCGGTGTAATAATAATGCAATTTCAGTTCAGGATCATATGGTTGGAAGTCAACAGACATGCTCTATCATAATTTTTTCAATTATTAGTTCTATAGAACATAATTATTTCATTAATGTTTGTATTCAATTTTTTTTTTTTGGATTATTTTCTCATTATTTCAGCCAGTTGGAGGGTAGTTTTCTTTTTCCTGTTTCACCAAACATTTATTTATAGTCTACCTATTTTTCTACTTTGGAACCGTCTGGCTCATCCATTTCTTCCAAGTCTTCGGAAAACTATGATGGCTCATGAACTTACCACATTTTTCCTCCCATCTTCTCATCACACCCAATGTGGTTCCATGTACTGGTTTGTACAGGTCGTTATATTAATAGGAAATCATTTGGATTATATATGAATTACTTGCTTTCGGTGATCTAATTCCTCACATTTTTATGAAACTTGATGAGCTATCTCTATTTGATCATTGCATTACCTGCACTCAAAATCTCTGATATACAGCCCTATTTTGTTCAAGTATCCTCCAAATGGATAATGTCCTTTGAAGAGCCCTGTAATTATTCCAAATATTTCATTGATACTTGTCTTCAAATTAAATTTAGAGTCACTCCTAATTATTTCAATAAGTTGAACTCTCCCTCCTTCCAACTCTACCCAACTGTCATATCAGTAATTTTTTTTTTCAGCTATCTAGATACTCTACCTTACTCCATCTACTACTTGTTTTACGATGCTCTATGGAAGTGTAGAGAAAATCCTCCTTCTGGTTGGCCACCTGAGGCCTACTACCTTCTTTGGAGGGAAGACCTTGCAGCAGAGGCTCTAAAACTTGAGAAAGAGAAACAAGAATCTTCTCAAGAGCTACTCGGCATGTATAGTAGCACACAGCTCGATGATGAAGATATAATTCCAGGTGAGTTTTTTGCAAACTTACATTTAAATTCAGAATTCTTGATATCAACAGAGAAAAGGAAGAACCTAATTTTTAATGCCGAATATAGCTTATCAAAAACAGCAGCACTACTTACTTACTTACTTTTGTACTATTCGAAAATAAATAAAGGGTACCAAAATATATGTTAATTTTGAATAAACTGTGAGAACACATGTTTCAATATATTTACGAAGTTATTGAATGTTTAATGACAATGCAATTATACAGTGTGTAACAACGAAAACTTAACGGATCCGTTTTTGAATATAAAAAGTAAGATTTTTTAAAAAAGCTCGGACACGTCGATTTCTAATTAAAGGGGGACACCTTTCAGACTAATCATATTTTTGTAGTACGCCCCCCTCGGAGGGGTGCGTCCGACGACCCTTGTTACAGGGCGATGTCTATGTTTTGTAGAAGTGAGTATTTACATGGAGGCACAGCTATCCTTGTTCACGATTCTCTATTTGAGAACTTTACAATCAGAAGTATAGATAAATATAACCAACTCATTGAAGAAAAAGTTTTTGAATTTACAATGCTTCACATAATAACAATAAATACATTTTTGATTTGCTTATACAGAGCTCCTGCTTCGGATGTAAATGCTTTTCTACATAAATTAGAAGGTCTTCTTACGAAAGTACCTATTAATTCTCAGATCATACTGACGGGAGATTTGAATATTAACTTCGAGGATCAGAATAGTGCTGACACTCAGAGGCTTAATAACCTACTTATAAATTTTAATCTTGTGATGCATGTAAACGCGCCGACCAGAATTTCACAGTATTCTTCAACCTTAATAGATTACTTTTGCACTACTTTCGACGAAACTAAAATATTATGTAATGTAAATGCAAACAACTTATCTGACCATGAGACGATATATTGCACTGTACAAATTGATATTGAAGGAAAGAAAACAAAACAAAAANAGAAATCTACGTGTCCGAGCTTTTTTTAAAAATCTTACTTTTTATATTCACAAACGGCTCTGTTAAGTTTTCGTTGTTACACACTGTATAGGTTCGTTGAAGTTAATTTTCAAAATTTGGATAATTTTTAAGGCACAAAAGCAGATTTTGAGCAAGTTGATGGCATGGAGGATATCAACAATTCCTTGATGAAGTTGAGATTCAGTGAAGATATACGAGTGAACGAAGCCAGAAAAATGTTGCAGAGTTCCAAACCAGTTCCTATAGTGCTCACGCAAAGACCAGATGTATCCGATCATGACTTTATCGAGGAACAGGAAAAACATTTGTATGGGATTTGTATCCGTACAATGGCTCTGCCAGTCGGAAGGTGCATTCGAAAAAATGATTGTAACGTAATGATCATATATTTGTTCTCATTTTAGAGGCATGTTCACACTGCGAACTGCAACACCCGTTATTACAGAACCTCTATCGCCACCTCCTTTATGTTTAACGGGAAGGGCTCCGCCCAGAGGAACTTCTATCGACTTGAATCACATTGACACGCCTTCTAACATGAATCTTTGGCCTCTTTTTCACAATGGCGTTGCAAATGGGCTTAGAATCACCCCAGATGCTCATAATATCGACAATACTTGGATTATTTTTAATAAAGCTAAAGGTAAGAAATCAAATTTTCAACTTGGGTTTATTAAATTCTTTAGAAATTGATTTCCTAACTGATATTTTTTGTAATAAATTGATGGAAGTAGCCGGCACAACGTTTGTATTCATTTTTTTCAACTTTGTAATCAATTTTGAACTTTAGGATGTGATTCTCAATTATCTTGGTTTTAGTTTCATTAATACGGCATTGAAATGCTAAGTATTGTAAATTGGCAAATGAACTAATATTTCTTCTAAGGAATCCGAACTCCACTGGAATATGACCAAAAATTGCAAAATAAGATATTATTGACCAACTCTGTTGTAGGAAATGAACCTCAAATGGAACATGCTGGTTTTCTCTTGGCCTTGGGTTTGAATGGACACTTGAAGAATCTTGAGTTTAACAGTTTGTTCAACTATTTAGAAAAAGTGCATGAAATGACTAGTGTCGGTATATTATTGGGTGAGTTGCTTAAAACACTCTGTACTGTAGTAAATTGGCATTATAATTAAATGAAATCAGTATTGAATTACTATGGTTAAGCTCCAATTTTCATATGATTTGATATGCCATAAACATGTTTTTTTGGTCACGTCTGGTATTTTTTAAAGGTTTGTCGGCAGCTTTTCGAGGTACTTGCCATACGGGCCTTACCAAAATTCTAGCCATACACGTTGAAGCTCTCCTACCTCCTACATCTATGGAGTTGGACATCCCTCAAACTCCTCAGGTCGCTGGTTTGCTGGGAGTAGGCTTAGTTTACCAAGGTACGGCACACAGACATATGACAGAGATTCTACTCTCAGAAATAGGACGTCCTCCTGGTCCCGAGATGGAGAATAGCATTGATAGAGAGTCCTACTCATTGGCTGCCGGACTTTCTTTAGGGTTTGTTACTGTAATATAGTTAAGGTTAGGATTGTTTAAATGCAGTAGCTCATCAACTCATATTTTTCAAATTATCATTCATTCCCTTCTCCATATTTTCAAATGCATTACTTATCTGAGTTCTACTTATTCGGATAAAAACTATGGAACTGAAACTCTAGAGAATATTAAAAGACTATATGAATGATGTATCATACATACCACTATTTAACCAATCATTAAATACAGTAGTGTGCTATGGAAACCTTCGTTCTTAACATTCATCAATCGCCTGGAATATGTTCAGAAAAAAGATTGATGCAATGAATTATATGTGTTCATTCATAGATATTACTTTTCATATGATAGCAACTTGACGTTTCATAATTTAGTAAGTAGGTCGAAAGTTAGTGGGTCTATTCCAGAGTCTATTCCAGGGTCTATTCCTACAAAAGTTAATTATAGCTCCACATGTTCAAACGCGACCAAATAGGTCCAGTTTCTTAATGAAACTGATTACTTTATTTGGCGAGTAATTTTTCAGGTCGGCTGGCAAGATTGTTTAGATTTCTGTAGGAGTATGGTTCAGTCATTGTGCAGTCCCTATCATGAAGTTCATAAAAGAAATTGAAGCTGTACAGAATACCTTTTTGAGGAAAAAAAGGTTTTGGCTTTCTTCTTCTCCATCTTTATGCAAAAAAAGTGGGAAACTTCCTAGGAAGAAAGAAAAAAAATACTTTCAGATATAAACTGGAAGAAAAACCCCTCTTGAAAAACCATTTTCATACAAATATTGAATCACTCAAAAGAAAAAGTACTTTCAAAACAACTGCTGTTATATGAACATTGAATTATACAAAAATCGTTTTTTTCTATTCAGCTTTCACTTCAAATATATAAAGAGATAACATTTCATCTTCAATTGTGACATTCATTCATTCGCTTATTTGATTTAATCCTAGCCATATGAATCTTGTTTAAATTGAAAGGGGTATAGTTTTAGGAGAGATAAGCTTTTGGGAAAGAAAGGATCTGTGTATTAAAGATGGGGTCTCAGAAAAGGGGGTTACTCATATAAGTTATATTCTTTTTTTTTATAGTTTGATATAGATTTTTAGATACACACGATTCAAATTGAGATTTGTAATTGTATGTCACCTTATTAGTTGGCTTGTTGTATTGGGTGATCCTTTTTATAAACATCCAACTTTGTCTAAGCGTGTAAGTAACAATACTTTTTCAAGACTTGAACAAATTTTGATCCAAAATGAAGCAAACTGTGTACTATAAATAATCTTTGTGCTGAAATTTAAAATCTGAAAACAGTTTTCTGATTTCAGAATATTCCAACTAGATGTCACTATTTAATTATATCTTCTTTAAATTTTCCATTCGAGGGTCAATTGTTAGACTTGAGTTCATTTATTTCTTTATTTTTTGAAATTCCTCGTTGGTAAGATTAGAAAACTTGGCCTATTCAATTTGAATATTTCTTACATTTCATTTCATTTCATCTTTATTTGCCTCAAGAAAATTTTACATTTTATAGACATGTCCAAACCTTAACCCAAATAACTAAAGATAGATGATAGAATAATTTGTAGTCCTGGGAATATAATCGAGGTTGAAAATGATTGTGATATGGGATATTGAAGAATAAAAAAACATATATGATCTTCATACAAGATAAAATACATTTTAAGGGATGACTAAATATGAATATATAAAATGTAAAATGTATGAATTATATATAAAACGTAAATGTATAAAATATATGAAGTATGATGTATAAAATGTAAAAAAATATATAATGTTAATGTATAGAATGTCAAATGAATGAAATATAGATAATATATGGATATATACTGTAACAATAAAATGGGAAGTTATATTCAATAACTGTGATTATCCATAACAAATGCTGATTTTCAGCGATCAACTGAGTAAATTCTTGGAAGTTGTAAATACAGTTACTAGATAAAATACATTTCAATTTGGATTTGAATATTTTTCGAGGTAAATCTCGAAATTGAGATGGTAAGTTGTTATAGAGTCCCGTATCAATTTTGGTGGTTTTTTTGAAGCCTTGTTTTTGGTTCAACTATTCTGGTTTTAAACCTTGTATCATATTCATGTATCTCTTCATGAGTTTCATTGAATTCAATATTATTTCTGATATATATATTAGTTTGTGGTATATAATTAAAGCATAAACAGTCATTATTCCCAGAGCCGGAAATAAAGGCCTACAACTAGCCTCCCAATTTGACTTTGTAATACAGCTTATAGCAGACTTTCGTAAAATTAGTAGTTTAACTATGTATGTTTGAGCTGCATTACTCCAAGATAAAGTAGCATACTGAAGGTGTGAGTGGAATAGGCAGTAATAATAAGATAGCGCTGCTCTTTGATTTACAAGGTCTCGAACTGTTTTAATAGCAGAAACAGCCTTGGAGAGTTTAGTACACAAAAAATTCACATGTTGTGACCACTGGAGGTGACTGTCAATTTGTACACCTAGAAATTTCACATTTCCATACATTTCTGCCTGATTAGCAGAATTATTTGGCCTACAATCAAATTTTAGGCTTGCAGTTTTACTATCATTCAGTATGAATTCATTGCTGGCGAACCATGTATGTGCTTGTTGTCTGACATCATCTTGGGCTATTTTGAGATCTTCATCCCTTTCTATACTGATTGTGAATGTAGCATCATCTGCAAAGAGTACAGATAATCTGTTATGTGCAGCCACATTATGGGGTAGGTCATTCATATAAATGAGGAACAGCAGAGGTCCCAAGATTGAACCTTGAGGTACTCCCCTTTCAATTTGTAGGAATTTACTTTTCTTATTATTGCACTCCACTCGCTGTATTCGGTTGGTCAAATACGAAGTGAACATTTGTTGACAGTTTTCATTCATTCAATAAAATCAATATGAAAATGTATACTGCATATTCTAGGTTAGTTACTCTAAGGCATGGAGGCCATCCAGCTGGATTATCAGACTTGAATGTGCCAGATTCCCTCCACTATTATATGGTAGGGGGAAACAAGAGGTCGCTTACCGGTAAGTGCTCAGTGTGTTCGATTTTATTAAATAGAAATTCTTATGTTGTCATATATATGTATTCCAAAATGGATTTTAATGATTTTGAATTAAGTATATTTTTTGATTTGCCATGTCACTTGATCAATGTCAATATAATGAAAAATTGTAAATTCCGTGGAAAATGATTTTGTCAGTTACTTACGTACTGCACTATATGGAAACTGAGTTTTAAATAATATAAAAAAAATTAATCAGTCTAAAATGTGTAAATAATAAGACATTTAAGCTAATGTCACAAATCTGTCACTGAAATCATTCACTTATCACGTTATTTGAAGTTATGTACAGTCTCTAGTTTGAAAAAATTCCAACAATATGAAATCAAATTCATTGTTATCCTAATAATATTATTTAATTTTTTTTAAGGATCTCAAAAAGACAAATACAAAACGCCCTCTTTTCAAATTCGGGAAGGTTCTTCCGTCAACTTGGATATAACAGCACCTGGTGCAACGTTAGCTCTAGGTCTTATGTATTTGGGTACTGGAAATAAGGCTGTGGCTGATTGGATGGCTCCACCTGAAACTCAATATTTGTTGGATTTTGTTCGACCAGATTTCCTTTTGTTAAGGGTATTATCTAGGTGTAAGTTTCAACATTCAAACTTTCATCAAAATGAAACTGAACTACCAACCATTTTGCATTTTTTAAATTTCAGTATTTTTGTCAATTCGCAAAATTATGTGACTACTGAGTATTTATTATACTTCATTTATTATTAAGTGAAATAAAGGCGAAAAATATTTTCATTCCATACAAAGTGCTAAAAAAATTGTTAACAGTAAGTATAAAGTTATTTCAAAAGTTTGGTCCGTTTTTATGAGTCTACTTAAAACATAATATCTCAGTGAATTCTTATTCAATTTAATCAAAATAAGTCGACTAAGGTCGTTTTTTCCTGGTCCTGATTGGTGAGGGATCTTCTACTGTTGAGAAAGTTATCGAACTGTTTGAAAAGATTGTAGTCGGTTGGCGAAAGGTCTGGGGAGTATGGTGGATGAGGCAGCATAGAACAGCATTGGACCTCTTCTGTTGACCAGTGCCGGTTGCTGCTGATGCAATTTTCTGTACATTCCATCGATTTCCTCACGACAGGACTGCTGTGATGGTTTAGCCAGATTGCAGAAAGTCATAGTGAATCACACCAGCTGCTGACTACCATACTGTAGCCATGGTCTTTTTTTGGTGGGTTCACTATTGGGAAGTGTCTGGATGAATCAACGGTTTCCAACCACTATCCTGAACGTCTACTGTTGTCGTAGATGATTTACTTTTCATCACACGTGATGATCCGATCCAAAAAAGGATCGTTTTGGTTGCGCAAAAGCAAAAAAGAACAGACCTCGAAACGTGGCAACTTCGGTCGATCGTTCAAATCATGGGGCATCCATTATTCGAACTTTTTGACCTGTCCAATACGTTTTAAATCATCAAAAACCCCATGGAGGCTGACTCCCAGTTCTTCCGCCATCCCATGCTCCGTTTGTGATGGGTCAGTCTCCACCATAGCCAAATGCTCGGCAGCGCTTTGCTTCTTTTAAAATTTGTAGTGAAAAATTGGCAAAAAATCGCTTAACGACATCATATAGAAATAAGCTGAAGAAAGGCAAAAAATTAAAATTTTGAAAAAATTAACATTAACAATGTATAGAGAAAAAAATTCTCTATCGATCAATATATACCACAATACAGTGGAATAAATATTTATTAAGATATGGATCTACAAAAACACATGATATTAAGAAGGGAAAAACTTTTGAAACAATATAATGGTTAGACAACTTTATTTTGCCTGCTGCTACTCATGCATGAAATATGGAATGAAGAATGCACTGGGATTATGCCTCGGACGCTTGAGAAATTTTTTGAATTAAAAAAATGAGCATTGAAAATTATAGGTGGTCTGGGTTTTTGTGATTCACATAGAAATGTTTTCAATTTTATTTATACTGTTGCTGTGTTAGGTTAGATTAGATCCAAATTTAGTGGGTCTATTCGACCCTCCACCGCAACCTGCAAGGATTTATTGTGGCTCACACCTGTATCTATAGAGTAGGGAGGGTGAGTGTAAGCCCACAGGTCAAATGGTAAGAGTACGGCTCTGCCGAACTCTAAAAACCTGATTCGGTCCCCAGCGGGGCAGGCACAAAGTATGTGCTCTGCTGTTTCATCATTTTACAAACATAGGCCACACATACTGTCTTCCGACAGTCCGAGTCTCTGCATATGATGATTTTCAAATGACAGCGACCTGTAAGAAAACCTGTTAGACATCGTAGTTCATCCCCACAGTAGTCCAACAACTGTTTGGTATCAAGCTTCGAAGGGTGAATAAACGTCTTGAGTGAACCAATCCTGGAAGACTCTGCCAGAAGTACATAAATCTACTTGCCATCCAGGTGTTCAATCTTTGTTTGGCAAAGCCTAAAACAATGTCAATGACAGGTTCTGGTCCGATGAAGCTGCTTGCAGCACCCTCCTTTGCAAGGGAGTCAGCAGCCTCATTGCCTTCCAGGCCAATATGGCCAGGAATCCAGACCAGAGACAATCTGTTGAGTCTTCCTATCGAGGAGAGTCGTTTTTGGGAATTTGCTACCAATTTAGACGTTGCTCGGTAGGAGCAATGAGCTTCCAACGTCGCTCGACTATCCGAGAATATTTTTATTGACATGTGTATGAGGTTGGATTCTTCCAATCTCACTGCACACAATTCAATAGCGTAAATTTCCGCTTGAAATACAGTCGCATAGGTTCCTAGGCAGGTTGATATCTCTGTCCTGGGTCTGCGACTGAAAACACCTGCACCAGAACTGGAACCTGTGAACCAACAAATATCTGCTGCTAATATTTCCTTCTCCCAGAGAAACCAGTCCTCTCTACTCGGGCAGTTCGTAGTTGACAGTTGGTCGCATAAAGTCAGAGGTCATTTGCAGAATGCTGTGACTTCCAATGTCAACCAACAGTCTGTTGCACTCTGCATTAAATTGATTTGTGCAATTGGCAATGTGCACAAGTCTATATGCAGTCCATCTAGCCTCTCTCTATGCCTATCCTTTATATTTAGGTAGTGCATTGTGAAATGCTCCTTCAATATCGAGAAATACAACAACCGCAATCTCCTTGTTGTCAAGGAATTGGGAGATTTTCTCTACAAAGTTGTTTAATGCTAAATCTGTCGATTTGCCAGTATGATAAGCATACTGGTGGTGTTATTCAGGGGGGAAGCATATAATGCCACCCTCCTGATGTGTCCTGTTGCTGAGTACTCTGCTTGTCTACTTACTTTTTATATTTGAACAAAGTGCTCATCGTTCCTTATGTAATTTAAATTATATTGACGATATTTCTTAACAGTATGTTATCATCTGTTTCTGAAACTGTATAAATAAATATTCAGTAGTTGAGACAGATTTTTCTTGCTTAATTATATCAAATACTTACATTTCAGCTCTTCTATTGAAAATACTTTTCCCTCACCAGAACAAAAATACTGTCTCTCGACGTGCGTTTGACTAACCAAGTTAGTATTATCAGGAAATGATCAAGACTACTACAACAGTAGTCTTGAGACTAGTATACTACTAGACCAGTTGTTTTATGATGCTAACTTGCATAACGTGTATCGAGAGAGTATTTTTGTTCTGGTGAGAGAGGTTCCAAATTCTTCTTATCATTTCAGCTCTTATTCTGTGGGCTGATGTTGAACCTTCAAAGGAGTGGGTAGAAGGCCAAGTACCACCAACAATAATTCCGCACTGTATGGTCAAACCCTGCCACTACTTAGATGTGGATTACGAAGCTATGAAGTAAGAAAGAATAATTGGCTACTTGTATGTCTCTCTAGTTTCAACCAAACAAAAATTTATATATCGCAAAATTCGTATTTTGAACCTAATCTAAACATTTTGAATTTTGTCGCATAAGAACACTTTCTGATTGGCTGACATCTATATATTGTATGCGTCAGCATCATCAATCACGTTTGTTTGAAAGTGGTTAACAATGTTTCATGGTGAAAATCATCAGTTCTGACTTCCATTGTCTAATATGATATAAAATGAATTGAAATCCCTGAAAGAATAAATAAAATTGTTCAATTTTCAAATGTTCCTTATATTTTATTTTATTGTAATTTTATTTCAGGGGTTTTTTGCTTAATATAATTGTTATTTTCAGTTATTCATTTCAATTTTATTTATTGTTTCAGGGATTTCAAATTATTTTATATCATATTAGACAATGGAAGTCTGAACTAATGAAATTCATCATCAGTCACCATAACTAATTGAATGAAGAGCGCTTTAGGATATTATTTTCAGTAGAAAAGTAACTATTCTGTATCAACTGCAGATATTGAGAACAGATGGGTTTTAACTTGTTACAGAATCTTTAAAAATTCCCCCTTGGATTAAATGGTATTTATAAATGATCCGAGTAATCCGTGTTGAGCTTTCTGGTATCATGGTATGGTGCTTCCAAACAAGTATTTATATACTCATATATTATCATGAATGTTACGCTGGTATTTTTCCAAATGACAGCATACAGTGATTGTAAATCATTACTTTCCTAATGAATTTCTCTAAAAAAACAGTAAACTTCAATTTTATTCAATAATCATTTCGCACAAGAAAACAAGCATAATAAAAACAGGATCCAACACCACAGTACAGTACAACTCCAATAAATTACAGGCTGACGACCCAGTGTTGCCAAGCTGATAGGTAATTTAACCCACAGTAATTTCTGCGTCGTTTAGCCACTTCAGATTTTGAAACTTCTTCAAGTTTGAATGTATTCAATGCAAGTACTCACATTTGGCAACACGTAGATGTTATATTTTTATTGTTTTCTAAAATTGTCTTTGGAAAATATTTTTGCATAAGCGATAAACCAAGTAAAATGATCTCATTTTGGTTCATAAAGAAATATTAGCTTGAAGGGTATTCAATAAAGCTACAGTTGTTGGTTAGTGTTAGTAAAATAATGTAAAATTTCTCCAAGTCAGATTAAACCTGTAAATACTTCAATTTTTCCTATATGTGATAGTTCTTATTTTTCAGTCAAGCTTATTGTAACATAGTGGCAGGTGCCTGTTTTGCTCTTGGTTTGAAATTTGCTGGAACTGCTGATGAAGATGCATTCGAAACTCTTTTACACTTTTGCCATATGTTCACATCTTTAACTTCGAAATCGATTGCTGAATTGGCTGGTAAATCTACCATCGAAACTTGCCTGACAATAGTTCTTTTATCAACAGCGATGGTGAGTTGAAAAAATTAGATGATCCTTCATTATTTGGGTCTTTATTATGAGGGTCACCATTAAAGTTTTTGTGAAATATAGGGGATTTTTTTTAACTGTTTTATTATTCAGTGTTCAAACCGATATGCAAATTCCTTTTTTCACTCATTAACTTATCGATGTTATCATAATTCAATCACTATTCCTTCTGTCACCTGTCAACTGTCCACTAATAATGGGGGATAATTGACATTGAATAAATGAAAATAAATTTTGAATTTGGAACTGTTAGACATTAATGATCTTTGAGTAGTGGTGTGATATAGCCCAAAATATACAGAAATTGTTAGTATTTATCGCAAATGAATATAAAAATGTTTTCTTTTGACAAAACTAGTATTATTTCACTCATAAACATATGGTTTTGAAAGCCTCGAACAGCTAGCTGCTGGTGAAAATAAGTTGTTATGTGATAAAATAGGAGATTTCGGACAATTGAGTCACCAATTTGATGTTGTTCCCCTTCAAATAATCGATTGATGCAAAATGTCGAAGTTGGTAGTGTCATACTGAAAAATTATATATTTTAGTTGTTTTTCATAATTTCATAGAAGACTTTTGATGAAAGAATTGTTGTATACCATTCAGTGTTAACTGTTGTGAATCTTTTGTGTGAATGAACAACTTTCGTGGAACTTGACTGGAAACACCCAAACAGTGAATTTTTGCTTAGTTTCCGGTTCATTAGAATATCCACATTCGTTTCGTCACCCATAATAATCTTCTCTATAGATTTTGCAGCAAGCTGTTCGATTTTTTTTTAATTATTTTCTCACAAAAAATTTTTTTTTAATGTCGGTCAGACTGTGGGAAATTCATCTGGATCAGATATTTTATAATTTAAATGTTTAGGCAAAATCAAATTTACTACGTTCTGTGATATGTCATGGGACAATTGACTGTATGTCATATGCTGAATTTCAATTATCTTGCTTATTGGATTGATTTTTTTTATCACAACCTTCACCCTCACAAAATATGTAATGTCACAATTACATTTCGCCATATAATAGTCATTATAAAAGTATTATTATTTACTCCAATCAGTCTGTGATAAAATGTAGTATTTGTGTATGATTTTGAAGCTTCTTCCTTCAAGCTGTTTCATTATAGGTTATGGCAGGTACAGGTAATTTGGAAATAATACGTTTAGTACGTCATCTGAGAAGGAGAGTAGGTGTTCCAAACAGTTCTGTGGTTACTTATGGTTCCCACTTGGCCACTCATATGGCTCTTGGACTCTTGTTTTTGGGTGGTGGAAGATATACACTCTCAAATTCGCCAGCTAGTGTGGCAGCTCTGATTTGTGCATTCTATCCGAAGTTTCCTACCCATAGCAATGATAATAGGTTTGTAGAAAATATTGCGCTTAGTGTTGAGGTTTTTGATGTTGTATTATTATTCATTTCAGGTACCACTTGCAAGCATTCCGTCACCTGTATGTTCTGGCTGTGGAACCAAGGCTGATCATACCAAAAGAGGTACATTTGGACGAAAATTGTTACGCCAATCTTAGGGTAGTCAAACTGAATGGAAAGGCAATGAACATTAAAGGGCCCGGTATTATACCTGATCTAAATACATTGATCAAAGTTGAAGTGGATGATGACAGATATTGGCCGGTTTCGTTTGAGAGAGGTCGAAACTGGGAACTTCTTGAGTGAGTATCAATTTAAAAATTTTTTTCTAAGACTGTTTTCAATATTTCAGTTAGGTGTCTATTCAATTAATAGGTTATGTAACATAGCACTTTAGACGAATGAAATTTTGTGAAACCGTGATGGAAAAACCAAATGAAAATGATTCATTGTTGAAAATCGTTTTATCAGCAGAAGAGTCATCATAGATAATACAATCCATCCATTGTTCGATATTGGTCTCGGGAAAATTAGCATTTAAGTATTCCTGTGCGTACTCAGTACCCACAAACACTCAATGTTTGGAGAGGAATGTTAGGAAACTGAATTATAGGTCCCTTCTTTATCGTTGGTAACCTGAATTCTGTCAAATACCTACAGCTACTACAAAATCAAATTATTCCAACAGTACATCTACTTCCTAATAATTTTGGAGACATTTGGTTTCAACAGGATGGTTGTTTAAATCAAATTGCCTGACCAGTGAAACAATTTCTCCTAAATACTGATTTTTATTTCATTCTGAAAGAATGAAAAAAAAATGTTGATGATGAAATCCAATGAACGAAACGTATCATTTCAAATTGGTTTATATCAGATTATACCAAAATAAATTACAGACTGACGACCCAGTGTTGCCAAGCTGATAGGTAATTTAACCCACAGTAATTTCTGCGTCGTTTAGCCACTTCAGATTTTGAAACTTCTTCAAGTTTATTTTATTTCATTCTGAAAGAATGAAAAAAAAATGTTGATGATGAAATCCAATGAACGAAACGTATCATTTCAAATTGGTTTATATCAGATTATAACAAATATGAATCAGTATTGAAAGTTCCTCCACCTTTTTTATATCATTTGAAATGGAGGCGGTAGAGCCAAAAAACAACATTCAACAATTCTATTTTTCGACGAATATTCCAAAAACAACCACTGATATTATCTTTCTGAAAATAGATTATTCTAGTTTCCCAAAATAGGAACTTTCGTCCAATTTAAGCGACCTTGAGTCGTCGTTTCCCTTTTCTGTTACAGAAAGCAGGTTATCCCTACTCGAACTCATTAACCATAGCAAGTCTCAACTGATCTTACTTTTCAAAAGCCATGTTGATGATCTGTTAGAATCGTATATTTTTCTAGAAGTTCAGATGGAATTCCCAATAATGATATTTGGCAACACTAATACTATATCACCATGTCGATCCTTTTTATGAATAGGAATAAATACAAATGAAAACACCTTCCATCGTTGGTTAGGTTGAGAAAATTCAATAGAATTCAAAATATAAATGGAATGACATATTTCATAACTTTCATAACTTAGTCCACTTTTTGAAAAACATTCAATTTTTTTTACATCTATTTATGTAGTATGCTAAAATAAAGTACTCTACTCTACTCTAAAAGAGATATTCATATTGAAATTTTACTTACCATTTTTAAATACTGTGGAAAATCAATAGAAATAGCAATAATATATCGGCTTTCCTTTCTGTATAAAATTACCTTTTTATTTCTGAAAATTCATATTTCTGACCAGAACTTGACCATTTTCCAGAAAAATTCTGTCAACAACAGGATACATAGAAGTGAAGCAGCGAGCTGGATGCCTCAGTTATCTGGTGGATAAATTTGGGTACCGTAGCCAATTGGCTCGAACGTTAACTCATTCGAAAGTTGTTCCTTGGGACCCCTCTCCCACTTCCATTACCATGTTCACGTCCGATAAGTCGATAAAACTATTTTGTAAGCATTTTCTCACTGGAGATAATATTGAGTTGAGTCCGGCTGAAGGAAGACTTAAACAGGCACTCTTGAAGGTCACTTATGATGCTGTTGTTAAAGATAAGCTGATTGTGATAGTAGTTTTTATTGCGATGTTTAGGGTGAGTGGCAGATTTTTTTTAATGTGATGAATGTATAAAACAATTTTCTCACAAAATATGAATTAATTGTGAAGTCAGTTATAACTAAAAATAATGTTATTTAATCAAACTCTGTTTTTTACATTTTTCATTTTATATAAGACGTGAGAGTTTTAATTTTTCTATATAGATATAATATCTTTCACACAGTTTAGAGTGGAACTAATGTGATATGTAATATTATTTGCTAACTGGTGAAAAATAGAGTATGGTAGTTCTGTTGTTAATCTCCTAACTTGGATTCGAAAACACAATCATGTAATCCAAAAAGTATGGAAACAGCAAAATTCATTGAATGCATTTTAGAAAAAAGTTTCCAGTTTGTTTAATCATATTTGGCCTTGACCATTACCTCGATGGTCTAGGTCAGTGGTTCCCAACAGGTGGTACGCTGACCCCTGGAGGTCCGCAAGCCATACCAGAGGAGTCCGCAAAATATCATTAGAATTTATAAAAATATACATATTTTGTACACTGGCACAGTAATAGATTTTAAGTTTTTGCGCTTTCTGAGCACTAAGCGAATGATAACTTAATTTCGTCTGGCTTTGTCCAGCAACTAACGCTAGCGCACTCTAGTGCCGTCACTGTAACTAGATGGGTGAATAGTTTTTCTGTAGGATTACAGAATGCGCGCGCTGCCTGTCTGCAGCCGAGAAGTGAAGTGAACATTGCTTCATTGCTAGTAATGTCACAGACTGTGTTGTTTAAGGGTGTGTAATTTGTGAAGAGTTTTTGAGGAAAGTTACAATACACATATAGTTATTGAAAATGGATCGTTGGCGGAAAAGTGGGTCGTTAAAACGAGATAAACCTCCAGATGAAAAGGAAGAGGATGCATTTGATGTTGAAGATGTTCAAGTAAATAAATCAGTGCCTCTAGAACTGAACTTATCAGAGTCTCTTGACCCCCACACTTCGGCGTCTCTTGAACCTAACTCATCCAGGATAAGTGTTGAGTCTTCTGCAAAAATTAGAAAATACAATCCTGATAACTTGGAAATTGGATTTACATTCACTGGACCTAAGCAGCAGCCTAAACTTCAATGTGAAGCCAGCAAAACTGCGTCGACATCTTGAAACAAAGCATCTAGAGCACAGGTGTAAGTCGTTAGATTATATCAAAAATAATTTAGGAGAGCTCAAAAGATCTCCTAAAAACATTACTAAACACTCGGAGGCAAATGTACATGAAAATGCAACTCTTGCATCTTATGAGGTATCTCAGTTTATCGCTAAACGTGGGAAAAGTCATACAATTGCTGAATAACTTATATTACCGTCAGCAATAATTCTATGCAAGAGAATGTTAGGTGACGAAGCCGCTAAGCTAATAGGTAATGTTCCGCTCTCTAACAATACTGTCCAAAAAAGAATTACTGATATGGCAAATAACATTGAAGAAACATTGCTCGTCAGACTTAAGATATGTGACATGTATGCTTTGCAATTGGATGAAACTACAGATATATCAAAAAAAGCAACAATGTTGGTTTTCACACGATATTTGTGGGAGGATCAGTTATTCGAATTTTTTTTTTCGTGCAAACTACTTCACACAACAGAAGATATTTTTACTGCATTGAATTTTTTCAATGAACATGATATTACATTGACAAAATGTGTGAGATTATCTACGGATGGAGCAAAATCAATGGCTGGCAACAAAACAGGACTTCAAGCTCGTACCAAAGAAGTGGCCCCAGAGGTGAAATAGACACATTGCTGTATTCATCATGAAGCTTTAGTTGCCAAAAGGTTGCCTGAATTTTTGCAGAAGACCCTTAACGAAGTAGTTCAAATTATTAACTACATCAAAACACGACCTCTGCAATCCAGATTATTTTCTTTGTTGTGCAAATAATTGGCAGTGAGCATGAACAGCTTCTTATTCATACAGAAGTAAGATGGCTGTCACGGGGTAGAATCTTGTCAAGGTTTTTTGAGCTTTGAGATGAGGTTCGTGTCTTCCTTCTTGACACCAAGTATGCAGATTTTCTAACAGACTTTTCTTGGCTTTGCTCAACTGCCTACTTAGCTGGTGTGTTTGAACACTTGGATGTGTTAAACTTAAGTTTGCAAGGGCACAATGTGGATATGTTCAAAGTTCAATACAAGATTAGTGCTATGGTCATAAAGAGACACGGACTAAAAATGAGTCATTTACTAACTTTTCCACTTTAAAACAATTTCTGGGGAAAGTCTTCCTGAACAGATAAAGAGTATTGTAGTTGAGCATCTACGCAGCCTGGCCTCCACTGACTGGCCTCTCCCCGAACCTGATCCTGGCGATAGTTGGATTCGAAATCCCTTCAGCTGCAAAGAAATAGATAGAATCCAAGACCTCACCAAAGAAGAAAAAGACCAACTTGTAGATATGTCTAGCTGTGGTACGATAAAAAGCATTTTTAATGGTGAACAAATTGCAGACTTCTGGGAAAAAGCATGCAAGGACTACAAAAAGCTTGGAGATAAGGCAATGAAAAAGATACTTCCATTTGCAACTACCTATCGGTATGAACAAGCAATTTCCTCCATGTGCTTCATGAAAAATAAGTACAGGAATCGATTCGACATGCGGTCGGATTTCAGAGTGAAAGTGTCAAGTCTGGAACCGAACATTTCAGAAATATTGGACTCAAAGGTCAGATTCAACTTATCTTGTTAAGAAAAATCTTCAACAGTTTTTGATAAATGTAAAACAATAAAGACAACATTCAACATAAAAATTTAGGCTTAATCTTTTTCCCTAAAATCTCAACCTTTATTTCTAAAACAATAAAAAAATGAAAACTCTTAATATGGCTCTAGAATATTTCAACTTTAGGTTTATGGTCCTTGCCGTTATGTCAACTGGATGAGGGGGTCTTAGGAAAAATATTTGTTGGGAATGTCTGGTCTATGTCAACAGAAACCCACATCTTTTTCGCAAGAACAGAGTGGAAAGCATCATGTCCAAATATGGTCTTGAGTATCTCCACGATTATGACCTTGACTCTGTAAGCCATTAGAAATAACTTAACATGCAGTGTGATAAAATGGTATGTAAGTTGATGAGTGTGTCAAGAAGTTGATAGAGAACTTTCCAAACACCAGTTATAATATCTGATTTCGTCCATGGCATTATGATAAAGGTCTCTAGTAACTAAGCCAATATCATAATGTCTTCTGGTCAATATTATATTCGTGAAGATAGTCAAGACTACATCCAGACGTAAAATTTTCCAGTTTTTTTCAAGACCTTGATAGAAAATATAGGTTTCTGTTTGAAAAACGACCTTGAACTTGATATGTCCGTCGAGGTAATGGCCAAGGTCAAATCTGATTGCACCATTGAATAGCCAGAGAAAAACCTTTACACTGTTTTCTGAAACTTTTCTCTTTGATGCATTCTATAAAAGTTATTTCATTGTCTCCATATTTTTGAAAGACCAGAACTGTAATACTAACCGTATTCACTAGTCAACTAAATGCATTTCACTCACCAAGTTGTCGTTGTCTTCAGGAGATGAAGTAAAATGTTTATAAAATGAAAATATATTTTCACTACACCAAACTATATAGTTGGGACGACGAAAGAAAACACACATCTTCTCAATAAAATACAGGACAAAATATACTTTTACATAGCACCCTTTTCTTGTACTTTTTCAAGAAATATAAAGAAAACAACAGTTTTTAACATTTTTCATTTTTGCGTATGTGAAAATAGTCAAGGATTGAAATCTATTGACCTATACTGGACCTGTGAAAAACCACGTACAGATGACCCTCTGTTACAACTCCATCTATTCATTAGACCGTAGATTGAACTATAATTTCGAATTGGTTATAAAGTTACCTATTTTTTCTCTAGTTAGTTTCCGAACTTCAAGAATCTCCAAACCCTCAGGCTATTTGGCAGTTCAAGATAATAACTAAACAGGTTTTCTCAAATTTGAAGGGATTTTCAAACCTGATCTCCAAGGAAATAATTTTATCGCTCCATCAAGGAATAGTAGGAGTTTTCGACAGTTGGGAAACAAGTTTGAAACCTGTGTTGCAGAATTTTCTGTTGGGCAAGGACTTCACTCACAGTTTAGGTAGCCTCGATGTGAAAAAGTTGGCAAGTTACACAACTTTTTATAATTTTCCTTGGAAAAGTGGAATGTATGAAGGTGAATTTTTTGAAGTTTTTCTCAATTTGCAAAAGATCGCAATAATCTTTTTATAATTTCAAACCATATATATATAGTGATTATTTCATCAAGTAAATTATCACCTTCAAGAATAAGCGCCTTCAAAAGTATACAAATTTGAGAAGTGTGTTAAATATAAATTTAAAACATTTCTATGTCAGCCCTGTATGACAATAAATAGACTCCGACTTCATATATTTTTTCAGGTACTATACAATCCAAATGAGACTGAACTAGTCTCGACATCAAACCAAGTATACTGTGGCAGTTTTAATATACTCATAACAATAGCCTTATTTATCAAAATGGTTGCCTGCCTTATACGATTAATGGCGAAATCAATATTCTAGGCAATCATTGTTATTTCTGATATAGACGTAATCAATCATATCAAGCAACCACCTTGCCCAGCTAAGAATAAAACAAAATTACTGGATCTAAATTGAGATATCCAGAAATCCTGCTTGTTTTCTCTAACCAACATATATCTGCAATTCATTTATTGAAAATGCTTTCAGAAAATGCTCTTGAAAACATTTGAAGGTTTTTGGACGATAAAGACACAATCTATGTCTTCGAGATTTTATTTAGATACATAGTAAATATTATTCTTCTATACTTATCATACATTTTATTTAATTGTCATTAATAATATTTTATAGGAACAATGCATTGCCATAATGCAGCAAAATTATGAGTTGTACTCAGCACTGATTTAAGTCTAAGCTCTGAAGAAGCGACAAGTAAAATTGCGAAACAGTGAAGGCATAGATGTACTTTTTAATGTCCAAAAACCTGCAAAGTTCTTCAAAAATATACATGTAATTTTTCATTAGAAACATAATTGTTGTTCCTAATATGGTTTTACAAATTCTTCACACAAAATTTTGTATTTTGAATATAAATATTTCAAAGACCTCAATTCATAGTCCCCAATAATAAATTGACTCTTGGTTTCGGAAATGTTAAAGAACAATTTATTTTTTGTTTGTTTTAGGTTTTACCGAGAATTGAAAAAATCTTGAACAAAAATGTCATGACTAGGTAATAGTTTACAAAAGTGAATAAAAAAAGTATCACAAAAAAGATACAAAAAATATTTGTAGAACTGAATTGGGGGATGTTGATATCACTTTTTATTTTGAAATTTTCATTTTTACTCAAGTACAACATATTATTATTTTTTTTTTAATATAAATTAATTTCAAAGGTTGAAATTCATTTTTAGAAATTAGAAGTTCATAACAACCAATCATGATGTGTCAAATTACTTATGAAATGAATTTTACGCTCTTCCAGGATTTCTATATATCTCAATCTAAACATTTTCCATACAACTTGTCAGTAATACACTCTAGTCATTAAATAAAAAGTAAGTTGTACTGAACTCCCTTTTCAACACAGCAAGTACTTTCAATTGACTCTCAAAATTAAGCTATCCTCAAAAACTTTGACGGATGAATGAATAATTTGAACTAACCTCGAACAAAGTGGAATTCTCAACAATCGAACCAGCAACAATATTACTACAAATTCTGACACCATTAATAATAGTGTCTTGTAGTCAGAAACTAAAATCAATTTGATATCAAAACATTTATTGAGCTCAAGAACAGATTCATATTTTTTGTTTACATTTGAAATGTTAATTATAAATCCTTTTGGTAGAAACAAATTAACTGTGCAAATGATGATAAATCAGTTAATCTTGAATTGAACATATGGAGTTAATCCAGACAATATAATAAGGTATTATGCATACATTTCCTAATTACAAATATAAATTCATTTCACTATCTACCTGTGAACAATGAGACACTGAAGATAATTTAGATGAAATTTTTCATAACATTCTAATTTTCTTACAGATATCATAAAATGCCAGTCTATCACTCAAAAACTATTTTAATATCCACCTTAATTTATATAAAAGGTCTAATGAAATGTGGGAACTGATAATCGTTGTATTTTTTTTTCTATAAACCCCACACTGTGAAGGGCCACAAAGTTTTTTAACCAACTAGCACGTCAAACTGCTGTTTATCTATAATCGACAATTGATTATTGCTAAATAATTGACAGTTTATTATG
Organism: Leptinotarsa decemlineata; assembly: GCF_000500325.1. Taxonomy (NCBI): domain Eukaryota; kingdom Metazoa; phylum Arthropoda; class Insecta; order Coleoptera; family Chrysomelidae; genus Leptinotarsa; species Leptinotarsa decemlineata. The sequence continues at coordinate 29,067 of NW_019289821.1, forward strand.
TCAATTTGGTCAGGCGACAATTTGAACTGTTGATATAAACGACGGTTTTAAATATCAACACTTCAAAGTGTTGATTAGAGACAATCGACAGTTAGAACTGTCGATTATCAGTTGAAATGTCGATTTTGAGTAAAAGATGGTTCAAACTATCGACTGTGGATTATAATAAACATAATTTCGACAATTATGGTTGATCACCGGTTTTGTGTTGATTATATATAAACAACAGTTTAAAGTGTCGACTATTGTTGATCAAAGTATAAAGTGTCGATCAGAGAGAATAAATACTTGGGTTCCCTTCAGCACCCAACTGGTTCCTTCCGTATTAAAAAAAATCTGGATCTGAGGTTAGAATGATTTATCTGATGAAACTTGTATATAAATGCATGAAAAATAAAATGTACATCAGACATCGAGATATATTTTAAGTACATGTTATATGACAGATCTACCAGCACAAATGATTTTATGAAGGTTTTCAATAATTGCACGTTCAATATAATTCAACATATTTTCAAAGTATGAAATACAACCATCTACTTTGATAATTATTGTTTCAATCGCATTTATAAAAATTTTCCATAGAACTAATAACTAACAAACAGAAAAAATAGTGATGTTTTTATAGGTATGTATATAATATCAGTAATCAACACAAAAGTTACATCTATACTTGGTAAAAAATTACTGATTAGGTAAGTAGCAGCCATTATTTACAAGGGTATTAGAGGAACTTTAACTAAACAAAAAATCTGATAGATTTATTTTACCATCACTATCGTTTGATTGTGACAGCTAAGCTGTTGACAAACAGTGCATTAAAAAATCACACAAAAATTGTATATTAACAATAACTAGATTTAACAATTAGGTAATTCAAGTAATAAAAGTGTAAATCTTCTGCTCGAACCTTTTTTAGTAATTCGCATTCCTGCGGTAACCAGTAACAGAAAAAGTCCAACTTAGTGACAAAAATTACAATAAAACACTTGGAACAATAAATAAAATTTGATGAAGCGTAATTTCTTTTGGAATTTTTATACAATCGCCAAGAGAGCTGCCTTCATTACGTTTCCAAAAAGAGAGCGCAGGAAAAGTAGAGTGAACTCCAACTTACTCAAAAATTCACACAACGCCATCTACACGCTTACACCTTTCTATCGCACATTCAACAGCTTCTGTGATGTTTTCGAATACTGGCACATGTTTTCTGTTTGCTAAGTCTGTTAAATAGACTCGCGCCCTATTATAGTCCTTCACAGCATTTTTCGTTAACTGTAATAAAAAAAAAAACTATATGATAAATCACAATTCTCCAAAAATAATTGTATAACACATCTACTGTGGCTGCCATTGATAGTTATCAGAGATTGTATTGAACGCCTGGGAACAAGGACTTATTACATATACTTCATTATTTGACCTGACGAAGGCTTAGAATTGTGTCTCATCTGACATGACTGAAAATCTTGAATTTTACAACTTTCATTCTGATAGTATGTCTTTCTCAGGTCCTACCTAACAGAACGTGCCTAGTATGTTCTATATGATGGTGTCTGTTCAGTTGGTATGCATTTGCATCATGGAGTTCCACAGGGCTCAGGTTTGGGTCCTCTACTCTTCTTGGTCTACATAAATGACTTGAAAGTCAATGTAGCTTGCTCAACATTTATATTATTTGCTGATGACACCACTCATCTGGAAGTATATCACCCATCAGAACCAATTCAAGAAATTGTGGCAGAGGGACAGAATCAGATAAAAGAATGGTTCTTAGCAAACATACTTTCTATTAACCAAACCAAGACCCAAAATATCAACTTTTCTCTCAGACCTCGGCATCCAGATCTGCCAAGAAGTGATGATGTGAATCTTCTTGGAATAATTATTGATAAAGGTCTAACATGGAAAAAAGCATAATTCATCTATCGTCTAAGCTCTTGAAAATTACATAATTATGATAAAATCACTTGTGAAAACTGTATCTACAAAAACTATGTCGGCTTACTATGGTTATTTTTAGTCAAACATGACATATGCTGTGCTGAGTGGGGGTCACTCTACCCATTCGGAAAAAATGTTAAGGCTACAAAGGAGATGCATCGGTATTATCATGAATTCTAAATATCGCCAGTGCTGCAGTCATTGTTTTGCTGAGCTCACTGAGCACACTAACATTTCCTTGTGCATATATACTGAACTGCATTAAATATGTCTATAATAATTAATACAAATTTTCAACACAGCCAAGTTGATAATTATGAAACATGTCATAACCAGGACATTATGCCTGTATATCACAGATTGCATAGAACCAGAAAAGGAACCGACTACTGTAGTGTACATTTCTTCAATTGCTTGCCAATGACCATAAGACTCCTTGACAAGAGATTATTTTTCATTTTAATGTAGATAGTGTTTCTTTCTTGATATATAAAAGCAAGATGTGTATTTTTATAGATAAAATTGATTGATAAAAAAAACACTTTGATGCTAGATTTCCACTTGAAAGTTTACGAAACTGTGACACTTGTTTCGCTATACAATAGCATCTTCGGGTGTCACAATACTCTATTGTTACGCCTGAATGTTGAAATAATTCAACATTGGAATTTGAACTTGTTGATCATGATATTTTTCAAGGTACAATATGTGGGCCAATATTATGAATCCAAGAGCTGAATGACTGATTTTATACAAGAAAAAGACTATGGTGAACATCTTCAGAAGTGATATTGAGTTTAAAGACGTGTCTATTGATGAGGCTGGTTCAAATTCAATATAATCTCAAATATAGCAATGATCTCTAGGTTGGAGTAATTGAGTATAAATTTTGAACACTGGTTATTTAAGCTTTCAACTTATAAAATAATCATTTTCAGCTGATTTAAGATATTCTTGGAATGAGTCTATGAACTTTCATGTTTGTTTTCTCTATCAAAGAACCAGTACTTGAAGTTTTATCAAATAATAGTTTAGTACTCACTGTTTCGTTGCCAATAACGCATCCCTCAGTCGGTAAACTCTGAACGCACAACACAATGTCCTTGCCAAGTCCCATGTAGAAGGCCGCCAAAATTATACTAGTCATCGACCGCGTATCGTTCGTGATCACCATCAACAACACCTTGCTTCTGTCCAATGCCCTCTTCCACTCTAACACGTCCAAATTACAATCACATACCGAATTACAACTATTTCCATTGTCCTCGTCGATTCCACTTTCGCTCATCGCCGGATTGTAGTAGACCAGTCCGTGCTTCTTGATGAGAGGTATGGCGATTTGCTCTCGCCACCTCTTTTCCGAACAGAGGGATCCACCGAGGAAGATGTCCGTCAAATTTTGGACGGAATCGTCATCTGCTGATGAGTTCAACGGTTCCATGATGCAATTGATGTGAGGGTTGGAGAAATTGCACGTGTTATTGTTCGTCGAACACTGACGCTGGAACGGTTGAGTGGCCCACACTAAAATGAGTTCACAGTTTAGTATGTATTTCAAAATTATTGATACAGTACATTTGTCAACATTACGTTGATACTTGTGAGAAACAAGTTTTAACGATGCCTTAACGGTACGATTATTATTATTATTCCTAGCGAGGTTTGAATTCATGGTTCCTCACAAATTTCTAAGATGTGAGAAATATAATGCTTCTCTGAAGTTGGATTACAAAAAAAACACATGACAATACCACTCCAAAAATTGCTATAGAAAGTAGAACTTGTTGAAATTTCGATGGAATCCTTCCTTAGATAAACTAAAAAATCTCTTAGACCTTGACTTCTTATTCAAAATGTATATTTGCCTGTTTATTCACTCGACTCAAAAAAACATTTCTCAATATCTTATGCAGCTAATTCAGATACTCATAAGTACGATACTAGGCAACAATTTGGAACAGTTTATCTACTAAAATTAAATCAATGAGTTGTGATTTCGAAATCTTTCAACATAAGTGTTTCTGTAGATATGACTGAGAAGTGGGTTTTGTAACAATATTTTTTATAATTTGATATTCTCATATAACCCTAGAAGTATTTTTTTTAAATCTGTTCTTCCGTTAACCAGCTGTCGCACCCATACGAACGACAACCCTCAGAAGTCGAAACTTGTGCGAGCTAAGGATTAGCGAGGTCTTACCTTTTAACGTATGATTCCTAACACGGTATTTTAAATACAATGATATCCTTATAAATAATACTATTTTACAACCCAAATACCCTCTATATCTGCAGTAAATCACAACCTTACAGAAAAAACTCAGTTTGCACATGATTTTTATTCAAACGGTCTACAGTTTTCAAACTTGAAGCCTTGACGTGATTTCAAGAGATGATATGCAAAAAATAAAAAATAAAAATGGAAACTCAACACTTTTGAAAACGAAAAAATAAATTAATGAAAAAAAAAAGGTTTATGAATGCATGATATAGTCCACCATCTATAAACGCTATATACCTATAGCGCTGGTTATAGGACGAACCACAAAGGATTTGAGCAAGAATCGGGTCTTCAAAAGTGCACACTTCCAATATAATGTAGTATAATAGACTCTACCGTCTGTCGTACACATATCGCAGCCGTCGCTCGTCGAGAATTCTGCCATGAGAGCACAAAACCTCTCGAAACTGATTGACGAGTTTGTGATGTATCCGTTTTGAGGGTTGAAGTAGTTATAAAGCTTCTTAATTTCCAAGGATTTGTTCGTCAATTTCTCGAACGCATCCAGTACATTGTACAGATTCATTTCGCCTCCATAGGAGTCATATACTTCTCTCAGTTTCCTGTAAAATAACACAAAAATAGTAAAAAGTGCACATCTGCATTCATAAGTACTTCAATCAATTATTAAGTAGCACATTTAGCTGAATGAGCTGGTAACAAGGGTAAACTTTTACTCATTCTTCATAACACGATAATGAAGATGATAATTTCTTTACAGATGATGATATCGTTGTAGGGAATTGGTAAGTTGGCTAATAAATCTGAGTTACTACCAAAACTTGATAATTTGGTTATCCTTAGATAACTTTATACACAATTCTGGGGAAAACAATTTATAGAGAACAAATTCAATGAGCTATCAAGAGTCCCTTCAACTAACATTTATTGGGATACCTATATCATCAACCCATAGTGTGGTACCGGCTCTACGACAATAAAATAAACAGATGAAACATATTCTATCTAGAAGACAATCATTTCTTTTTTCAAAACAAAACAAACTTCATTCTCATGAGTTACTGTCACATTTCTCGCTCGTTAAATAATATATTAATATAGAAAGTATAAGATGAAGGAATCTAAAAGATTTACAAAATTAGTTGTGAAGATTGTGATAAAAAATATATTTACACTGCTCACATCAATTTTATAGACCAGAAGTGTTGCCAACGTGATTTGGAGAATGGCTGCAGAACTGAGGAACATTGCTAGAAACTATAGAGGCAGGTACATGAAAATCGACGAAAGCATGGGAATGGCCAAAAGTTACATGAAACCGCAACAAAAGTTCTGAGATGTTCACTTTTTTACACAATGGATTCTCCAAAATTGGGTTAAATGTTAATGTATTGTCTTTACAGATGATCACTTTATACATTAAAATAATTACGTTTCATTAGCTGACTGACTCTGGAAATAACTAATATAACGAATGTTTTCAACAGCACGTAAAAGTTCTCTCTGTTAACTCATTTGATGAAAAGTGCATCGAAAATAGTGTTTTCACGGTTCTGATATGTGAAAAAACAATCTATGCTTCAAAGTTAATGAATTTATCAAATAAATTTTCACAAGGAATATTTTGAATGAGTTTGAAAAAGCCTCAGAAAATGCTTGATATCATCACAAAGTCTTTTTTTAAATTTCGTAATATAACTAGCAAACCTTTCTCATATCTGTTTTCTGTTTTATCTGACAAAACTCATGAATACTATCTGAAACTTTTAAAATTAATATTTACAAACACAAAAATCCTTTTTCATCCTATGTTTTACTTTGAAAAGTAACCTTTCTTCACATAATTACTGAATCTTCATTCAATTTTAAAATGTTTAGATAGCTGGTGACATTAGATAAAAGAATTAACAAGTATTAACATAAATAATAATCATTAATAACAAACCTAAGCTTATAAGTGATTTGTTCCTCTGCACTTGTACCGTTTGTTGTAGAATTCCTTAAAATGTTGGCTGTACACTGCAAAGCAGTAGAAAGACTAGTGTGTATTTTCACTCCTTTGCTCTTAACTAAATTTAATAAAGTCTTCTGTCCATCGACAAGGTCCCGGTATTCCCTGAAAGAAAAAAAGGGGAGATTCATTAACCAAATTTTTGACTTCCACAAATTCACATTCATTTTTGGGAAAGTTTTTGGCTTTCTACTACTCCATCTTGATACAAAAAAATGTGGGAATCTTCCAAAGAAAGGAAGGAAGTAATCAATTTGAAATCAACAAAATATGTACCTACCCAACTATTTCCATTAGATTAAGAAAAAACATATTGCATATTTTTGAAAGCAATATTTGATAATCATTCCAATATATAATTAACCTTACCTGTCAGTGATGATTTCTCCCATGATACTCTGTCCCATTTCATAAGGCTGGGCCACAACCACCACACATCTTCCTGAGGCAACAAGATAGGCAACTTCGATCATTCCCACCGTACTTCTAGTTTGACTATCGATCACAAAAAGTAAAATGGAGGCAGCCTGTTTTGCGTCGTACTCCTGTGCTACTAGTTCAGGCGCCCAGAAAGATACTTGCTGGAAAAACGAGACAATTAGGAACTGGGGTTTTGGAATTTGCCGAAACCCCACTTACTGGATTGTAGAATGTGATGCCTTGTTTTTTCAGCTCAGGTATTGCAGTATCTGCTCGCCAGGTTGTCGGATTACACGAGCCACCAAGGAAGACGTCGCACTTGTTTGGACACTCTGTAATTCAAACATATTTTAATCTACCCTTTTTTTGTTGGAGAGTGGATCAAAAATTTAAAATGAAGTGGATCAAAAAATTAAAATGAATTTCAATCATCTCGTAAAGACGAGATTCTGAGGTATTGTTCATTTGGAACTGTCAAAATATTTGAAATAATGTTGATAAAAATGAAATATGAAAATTGGGCAATTTTTGTGGAAAGTAAGTTATTTGTTTCAGTTTCATTAAAGAACAGTAAAAAAACAGCCAAAATTTGTAGGTAATACAATTCACTTATGAGTATGATCTTTCGTATATACACACTTGCCACAAAAATGGCAACAATTTTAAAGGAAAAAGTAAAAATGTGAAGAGTCTAATATGTTTCAAGATTTTCATCATACACTCAATATGAATACTTATGTATCAAAGTTATTTACATGAAAATAGAATTAATAGTATGAAATGTGTGTACTTTACAAATTATGAGACCTAAACAAAACATGGAATGAAAAAACAGTACTATTTATTTATATGATTGATAAAACAAACTCAATTAGCTATTTTGTTTTCTTAAATATATTACTGTAGGCTTATTGTCATAATCTATTTGAGTCATCAATATTGCCATACTGAATTTAAGTCAATAATTTTGACTTAAATTCAAACAAACAACTATATACAACAAATGTGACATTCTCCAGCAAATAAGTATCTATAAAAAAAAGAGATGTAAGTATATACATGTTTGATGAACTGTAACATAACATCCAAATATTTTTTGGAGATTATCACCCTATAAAGACAAAAAAGCCTTTTTGTTGGGTGGAGTTTCATGACATTAGTGGAATTTATTTTGAATCTAAAAATGGTTAAGGCTATCGCGGCCGAGGTTGTCAGTGTCACTATTTTTCGGGTTTGAGGGCAGTCGATTTTTGGAACTTCATCCTGACGTTTCGCTGGCAGGAGTGGCTAGCTTCTTCAGAGGTTTACCGATGCCAGTCATCAGATATTCACTCAGGATGTATAAACCTCTGAAGAAGCTAGCCACTCTCGCCACCGAAACGCCAGGAAGACATTTCAAAAATCGACGGCCTTCACACCCGAAAAATAGTGACATCAAGTTTCATATTTGAATAATTCATTCGTATATTTCGGTCTCGGCATCCTTGTGTTATACCGAGTGATTCGCTAAGGTGGCTCACCCCTATAACTTTTATATTATTGAAGATAGAAAAACGAAATTTGGAGGTTGTGAATTATAGTTCAAAGTGTGCCAAAGTGTGTGGCATCAAATTATTCGTAAGAAAATGATCTTTCACAAAAAGCCGACAAGCTACTAATGATAATAATCATCTTCATTGTTTCTGAGAATTATGTTCTATGAAAGAGCAATATTTAAAAAAGACTAGATAACAAACAAAAGGAGAAGTTCAGATTCAATTAAGAAAAATTTTCATTACGAAGCTGCTCTTCCACCTAACCAAATATTTGTATTTTACTGTGAACTGGTTAATTCCTCACATTCTGACAATCACCCAAGTCATTATGTACTGTTAATATGAAAAAAAAAACATTGACATTCGGTTAGGGATGATATGACTTTTTGAAGCGATAGAAATACACCTAAACTGAAAGAAAAAAAGAACAATCCATTCATTTTCTCGCAAGCAACCTCAAGACAGGAATCACTTGATAATAATTAAAGGAGAATCAAACATTTACTAATGATTCACAAACATAATGTCACTACCTATACTATTCAATACATTACCTCAGGAGATCAAAGACTTGCAAATCATACCTTTCAAAAAATGAATAAAGAAGATAACTAATGAGTAAGGGATATTATAACCTGGAAGTTCTTCTACAAGGGGATATATTTTCATGATAAATTACAGCATTTTTGTTTATTTTATTAACTTTGCTAACGTATCTTATTTTTTTTTTTTCATATCTTTTATATTATTGTATATTTTCCTACTTTTTATTCACGTACAAATATTGTTTGTACTTACTGTTACTGACTTTCGATGCAGACGTTTTCCTTGTAAGTTTGGGGTTCTGGCTTTGCATTTCTTTGACGAAAACGCAAAACTCCCCAAAGGTGATGTAGTCTGAGGCCCCATTTCTCCTACTGCATTGCCTTGCACACTGGAGCATTCTTGCCACTGAAATTTGAGGAAAATTTTGTGAAAAACATAATTATTTACAGCTGTTTAGCGTAAATGTTAACCTATCAATTTGGAGGAAGACAACGATAAAGTCATCTTCAGCCTTTATGAGGTTAGGACCATCGATTTTCGTTTGTTTACGGTTCTGCAGCTTTCACAGGTAAGGTCGTTGGATTAACGGAAACAGAGCAGTGGCGGCTCAAGAAATTTTTTAAAGGATATGTCGTATGACGTTCAAGCAAATTTAGTGAAAGATATAATAATAACGACGAATAATTTTGAAAAATATATGCAATCTTAAAATACCTCAAAACCTGCAAAATGATTTTTGTACTTGAAAAGTTTGAAATGAAAACTCACCTTGTGATTTGGACGGAAATAGTTTCAAGTCATTAAACAAGGCCTGCACAGATTCTTCCGGAATGTGTGAAGTATCCCCCAGTCGTCCGCAGATGGCATTGTGTACCTCCCTGAAACAGAAAAAAAGTATATTCTATCCATTCATGAAACGTTTTAAATCATTTTTATAACAAGACGTTTTCATCAATAATTGAAAATCACCTTTCATTCAAAGCCTGGCTTGAACAAATGAAAAACAAATATTTGTGTAGTGTCGAAAATGATCTGATAATTCTAGAACAAATTAAATATTTTCACTTCAACGTTTTCTAGAAAGTAGAGTGTTTCAACGTAAGATTACCTACATTAAAATGTTTTTAATATAATTGCGAAAAAAGCTGTGAATTGGCGCCTGTGATAGTGCGACTGACTCACGATCGAAAGGTCGTTAGTTCGAACACAATCTCGACCAGATATTTTACTCTAGATAATTTTTATAGTTGAATTCGGGATGATTCTGCAAAGTTACATTGCTGGTGGACTACGAATAGCCATGATGCTGCCTAGGTGGCTCGGTTATTAACATTGCTACCCAGAATACGAGGCTAATGATTGAAAACTTTTGAAGAAAAATAATAAAAAATAACTAATGTTTGTTTGTGAACTCATATTTTTGACACTTCGCATTGGAAACGTGAGCGCACATTTCAACTTCCTAACATCATCTCATCCCTATTAATGAACGACATTGTCTCTTAAAATGTGAGAATTTGAACATACTCGGTATATATATTTATTCTGGAAAGGGTTAAAAAATATTCATTGGAGTATGCTGATGACTTCGCAAGTTTGCATTTTTGAAAAAAACTTCTTTACACTTGAATATTTATTACTGCCAAGTTATATCTTACCAACAACAGGCTTTCGCAATTTACCCAATGATAACATATTTTTAAAGATATTATAAGCTATAAGAACAAAATGAGATAAATCTGAAATTAGATCATCGATATTTTTATAATACCTGCCTTATAAAATGAAAAGTGAATCTAATTGATAACCCATAACAGAAGCCAATAATTTTTTACTGAATTTTCTAAAATACTGAAAAGTTTGGTGTCAAATAATAATTGTTCAGACAATTCCTAAAATTCAGTATGGCTCGAAATAGAATGTTTAAAAATATGTTTAGGATATGTTTTTTCCGTTAACCAGCTATCGCACCCCTACGAACGACAACCCTCAGAAGTCGAAACTTGTGCGAGCTAAGGACTAACGAGGTCTTACCTTTAAACGTGTGCTTCCTAACACGGGTTGGACGATAGCAAGTGAAAATCGAGCGTTCAGCCTGGGGCTTGAACCGTCGACTCACACATTGGCCGATTGACTGAGTGAACACGCACGTCGAACCGCCCAATATACATTCATTTAGGCGTGTTTCAGTTTTCAGGAATTGAATTTCATGACGAAATGGTTAAGGCTATCGCGGCCGAGGTTGTCAGTGTCACTATTTTTCGGGTTTGAGGGCAGTCGATTTTTGGAACTTCATCCTGACGTTTCGCTGGCAGGAGTGGCTAGCTTCTTCAGAGGTTTACCGATGCCAGTCATCAGATATTCACTCAGGATGTATAAACCTCTGAAGAAGCTAGCCACTCTCGCCACCGAAACGCCAGGAAGACATTTCAAAAATCGACGGCCTTCACACCCGAAAAATAGTGACATCAAGTTTCATATTTGAATAACTCATTCGTATATTTCGGTCTCGGCATCCTTGTGTTATACCGAGTGATTCGCTAAGGTGGCTCACCCCTATAACTTTTATATTATTGAAGATAGAAAAACGAAATTTGGAGGTTGTGAATTATAGTTCAAAGTGTGCCAAAGTGTGTGCATCAAATTATTCGTAAGAAAATGATCTTTCACAAAAAGCCGACAAGCTACCCCTTTCCATTTGAAAAAATCAAGTTAACTGGTAAAATTCATATTTGCGACTGTGAAATAATTCTTGAAACGACTGTGAAGTCGTAAGCCTCAAAGACTTAGTTTTCCCATGTTACTTGATCAAGAATGAAGCGATTTACATAATTCATGGCATTCTAGATAAAAAAATAAAAATTTGACAAATATTGACAAGTGAAGTATTGTTGGATTTAGAATGTCATTCTCGATCGAAATAAGTAAAAATATATAGGATGTCCCATTTAAAAATCGAAAGTTGGGGTCATTTCCGGTCAAATCAGAAGTACGGCAAAGCAAGTAAATATGTCAAAAAATGTAAATTTCCCCAAATTTCGTTTTTCTATCTTCAATAATAAAAAAGTTATAGGGGTGAGCCACCGTAGAGAATCATCCGGTATATTCCATTCAATTATCTTAGATTTAAAATCTGACATTCAGAAAATTTACCATACAACTTTATTATTTATACTGACGACTTATTATTGAACATTTAATGAATTGATTAATGGGAGTCGAGTCTACGTTTATACGGAAATGATAGAAGCACGTTCCACGGTCTATATGTGAAATGTCGAAATTGGAAAAGATGAGCGACTGACCTGTCGTGAAAAACAACATGATTGAATATAAACAAGCGATTGTATTATGTTGGACATTTTTCATATTCAACAAACCCTGCTGTAAGTACTCTACTATTTACTAGCAGTACTCTAACCTAGATGATATATTGAAATGAAAAGCAAATGACACATTAAATAAAATAACATTTACCGAATACTACAAACTTATAAAATTTCCATGGAAACTTTTTATCATATGATTTATGGACTAGATAAGCTGCTAAAATAAATATTTTTGGTAATTATTGGTTTATATACTCCTATATACCACGTAACAAACCAACCGTTACTACATTACAACCAAATACATAATGAATACTGATTAGACTGCAATAGTCACGACTGGATACGATGATACGAAAAAGATCCCACAAGACCATTGAAAGCCCCACCCACCAAGCACTATATAAAACGGCCAGACATTCAGTAATATCGGTCAACCAGCCGAAAAGGTAAGGGAGCTGGACTCCAAGCCTGAAAGATACGAAGATGACTTTCCACTAATATCAGTCATCAGTGTTCCAGCTCATCTTCCACAACTGAATAAGAGCATATTCCATATCGAAACCAAGACCTGCCTGGAAGACGCGGCAATTCTAGAAAGGGTTTCAGTAGATTATTGAGCGAAGCGCCGGAACCTATAGAAGCAGATGACACCAGAAGTAATGGAACTCGTCCGAATCAAAAGGTACTCAAAGAGAAGATACCAAACGGCATCTGAGCAGAGGACTATGTATCTACCTTCACAGCATGCAGAACACTGTGGCTCGAACTACAGATCCTTTGAAATTGTCACTAGTCAATCCGTTTAGCAGAACTCAGTATAGAATACCAATTTGCATAGAATATGCAGTCAACAACCTCAACGCCATCGATGAGCAAGGTGATCGACGATTACTCAGCTAAAAATCCCTTGACTCCTAGAGGATTCAACTACGCCACAGAAGGCTTCAACCTGGACAAAGGATATCATACAGTCTTAGAGTTTGACCACGAGACTGTGGTTCGAGCACAAGGACAATGTGTTGGTGCAGTATAGGACAGAAATTCTCCACCAGACGACTGGAATGAAAGCAGAAGTCCCCCCAGACGCACTTCTTACACCATACCTCTTTTTGATATACACAGCGGACGTAGCTGGGGAACTGGACCTATACATAGACAACACAGAGCCTGCTGGTCATATCCATCATCCACGGATAGATTACAGAGGAGTGGGCCAATCCCTGCAAAATTGGTTAGACAACTCAAAGGACACATCATACATATGCGGAGTAACTCGATACAATCTCATTACCCACATAGGATGCAACATGGAACTTTACAAACTGTTGCTAATCAAAACCATCCTACTTCCTGTTATCATGTATGGATTTACCGCCTGAAAACGATGCGAGGAAACATAAAGACTCCAGATGAAAAGATTCATGAAGTCAGCCTACGAATGGCCGTAAGGGTCTCAGAGACCGGGACTTGAATGTCAGCTTCCAATACACCAAGGACCTTGTACGAAATCAAGTTTAATACATCTTCGAACGAATACGGACCCCCAACCCAGGGCTGGGAGGCCTCCACTTGCTGTGAGCGACTGGCAATATTTTACGAGATCATTCTTATGATTCCCAACATTCGTCAAATTATCAAGCGATGGTTGCAATTATAGACTTCTTTTTGGAACCCCTGCAGTTATCCACACACCAGAAATGTTTTTTACACTTCTCTAGACGCGTTTCAGCAACCAAGTAGGCGTCATCAGGATATTTATCATTCAGATCTTTTAGGTACAAGTTGAACAGCGAAATAACATCGGAAAGAACAACCAACGAAACTTTCTCGTCAGTACAAGATGAAACAAAAAGAATATACAGTTGTGCTTAGGTTGGCAATCTCAGATTGAACCTACCATTCTAAAAATACACAGCCTCCTGGATTGACGTATTAAATATAATAAAGCACTCCGTGGCTCGGATACAATACTTACTTCCCAATATACTTGGATTTGGACTTGGACGGCCACGAATGGTTGAAGTTCTGCTGTACCCTCATCATGTAGATTTATGCTAATTTTTCATGAAAATCAAATTCATTTTGATCACCTTTTCTTGAACAAAGCCGCGATTTCGAGGAACGCAACAAATGTACGATACAAAACTCTGATAAAATGGAAGATATCAAGTATATTCGTGATGTTTAAAGAACGTTATCTCTCATGGCGCGGAGATAACGATATGAAAATATCGAAAATCAATAGTTTGCGAGTGAATTCATCTCGTTTTATCGAATGTTTATTTTCCTTTCTATCTTGGAATAAGAGGCGCCAACTGGCTTTGAAAAATTGAGCGCTTGTTTACTATCAATGTTACTTTTAGTCACTTTTATGACTCGAGGGTAATTTTGTCAGGAAATTGGACTTTTATATTCCAGTGAAGCTTGACAAAACAATTGGATTTTAGCAACGTTGTCAATCACAACATTTGATAAAAATACTCAGTCCTGGTTCTTGCTGATATATTCTATAACCATGAAGTCCACCTGTGGTAAATTATTTATGCATTCAGTTGATTTATTTTTCTGAAATAAATGTGATGAATTTACATCAAAATGATCCTCGCAAAAAAATTAATTCAATTCAGGCGCCTATTCCATTTTTGGAAGAAAAAACGTGAAAATTAGCCTACTGGAATGTCCGGAGTAAAATTAATCCAATGAACGTATTTTTCCTACAACTGAAATACCTTTTCTAGACCTGTGTTTCACGACTCAAGTTAGCATCATCAGGAGATCACTAATTATCCATTTTCAACTATTCAGATTTGCTTTAATTTTCAATATTTATGAACCTTCATAGGGAAATATTCACTCCACGAGAAAAGTTTTGAAATAATGTCAGCTCAAATGTTTGTTGGTTTCAACTAATTTTTATCCCAGGGTGAAGGTGACTTGAAACTATTGCTTTGGAAGTTACAGACAAGCATAAATAAAAGAACACAAATCCATACCTCCGTCTACTCTATGATCCAGAAATAATATCTCAGAAAATATGGGTAATTTATTGAACATCTCATCAAATCAATTATATTCTTATTTTACTGTAGAGAAATCCGGAAAAGCAGAACATGTAAAGACCTAAAATGACTTCCTGTGAGTTTTCAATCAAAATCTCACCTGAGACAGAATTAGAAACAGATGAGTTTTTGAAAACGAAAGGAAAGTGGTCTGGTAATGGAACCTTGAAGTATATAAATTAATTGATGACTGGCGACCTTGAAATATAATTGATAGTTTTTAAAATAGCTACAGTGCAAACAATCAACAGGATTAGGTATTGATTTTCTTCCATTGAAATTAAGCAGACTAAATCATATGAGAGGGCGGCGTAAGAAGTGATGTTCTGTGATAAATCACATCGGCAGCTTCTCGGCCATAGACACAAACAAATAACATCCGTTATTATTACAAACGTTGCCAAGACAATACCTTTGACCTTATTTTTCCTATAAAATGGAAAACTTTGGAGAAACCCTTTCTGTGACTTACAGGACTAGGAATTTTCTTTCTTGGAGCATATACGACGTTCGTGTTAGTGACTACATATATTCAAGAAAAAAAGAGTTGTCCCCGGAATTCCTATTTGACTTTTTTTTAAATGAAACCAAAAATCGATTGATTGAAGGCTTACTTCAACGTTCAAACGTGTTTGCAAATGCTTGGCAGTTTCCAAGTAGACATTTTTAGGAACATGTTTTGATGAATTGGAACATATTCATTAAAACATTCTCTCATAAAGTCAAGAAGTAGGTATGCTAAATCTTACCCCGTTTAACTAGGCGTCATTTTGAAAAAAAATCACTTTTTGACACACTAGAGAATATTTGTGTCACTAAACTGTTACCCTAACTAAAGTAGGTGTTTATACGAAAAGAAAAATTCGGCTTCATGACGCTAATCCTTTTTCCAAAAAGTGTAACGTTATAATACAACGCATCGCACCGGTTTTAAAACGTTCGACAAAAATATGTTTCAAAATTCATTAACGTTGGTTTCAGTAACATCGGTTGTTATAAATCCTCCTTTGAGATGCCATGTAAAAGTGGTCACACACGAATTAGATGTCACAATTTCGGAAATGTGTAAGATGAGCAAATACCTAGGGAGCAAAAGATTGAAATATTTAAGATATTTCATTGAGTAGGTATTTTTAAAATAGTTTGATGGCATTAGATTTGGACAAAATGTAAGTATTTGAAAAAAGGATCCTTCATGCCACTGAAAAAACTTGTTTTATTCGTTAACCTGTTGAAATTTCCGAATATATAATATATATACATTGAGAAAATACTTCTATATCTAACATAACAAGCTAACATGACTTACCTAATGACATTGTCATATAAAATGAGGTATACTGAATGTTTTCTAACTTCCACAAAATCATTGAGCCAATCATCTTTTAATAGACGAGATAATTAAACTTTCACTGATGACAAAAATGTATTTTTTCATAGGCAAACTGACAAAATATTTCTTTCATTAATATTTTTCACTATATGAGTACTAGGTAAACACAAAAATATATTTTGGAGACTTAAGAGATGAATTACCATAAACAATACATAAAAGCATCAAATATGTTCAAATATATTGTGAAAATACTGCTCATAAGGTCCAAAAAGGTTCGCGATTTATACTTTATTCAAGATTTTCGCGATTTCATTGAATTATAAAGGAAACAACTATTTTAGCGGCGGGCAACTGATATGAACTTACAATACAAACCAAGCGATAACTGTAAAAACATACTTTTTCTGCACCATGACTGACCAATAAGTTCACTTCGTTTTCCAAAAATACTTGAACAGCAACGAAACTTCGACAAAAACTATTGAACGGACACCGATAACGCTCACACTATACAACATTCTCCTAGCTCGATCAGACACCAACTACTAAAGTCAAAAACACAAGAATGATGTGCTGTATATTTATTTCATCGTCGTTAACTGAAAGGTTACCACGGACTGTGTTTATACGATGTATTTTGCGGTTTGGCGCTGATCGGATTACAAATCTTATACACTGCTCGAAAAAAAAAGTTTATTTTGATTGCAGGTGCCGAGCAGTGTTTTCAGACGTTACCAGCTGTTTTTCTAGCTGCGCGAACAAGAAACATGACAAGAACTGTGTAAATAAATATTTAAATTACCTTCAAATAAAATATTGCGTTACTATCGGACACGTTACACAATAAGTGGCTACTTTAGACAAAAGGATATCTGAAAAAAACATATTCCTTAATGAAAAACTAAATGGAGTGAGATGACCGATGGGACAAATTTAAAGGGATACATGTCTCCGGACCGGATATAATAATATCAGGACAGACAATTCCCCTTTCTGCTTCGATAAGTTAGGGATTAAAATAGACACCAATATGTCCTGGCACAATTATGTCGCTGAAATTGCAAAGATTGCTTCTCGAAAGCTTGGAACACTGTTCCGAAACAGAAAACTGAACACAACTCAGCAACTTTTGATGCTTTATAAAGCTCAGATCAGACCTTCTATGGAGTATTGTTATTATGTATGGAGCTCCACCCTGAGCGCACTCTGAAGCTGATGGATTCCATTCAGAAAATAGCCATCCGCCTGATTGGAGACGCAAACATCACTTGCAACATTAATAGTCTGGAACATCGAAGAAAGGATGGGGATTTGTCTCTATGCTATGGATACTTTCACGGGAAGTGTTCAAGTGACTTGGCACATTTGATTCCACCAAGAGGGGTATAGTAGAAGTAAACGATATTGTGCATACTTGAAGTTTACGGCACTCTCAAAGGCCAAAAAAACTAATACATAGAAATGAACCGGCTGCGAAGTATTGTATAATTTTTAATAACCGAGTTTTATGATTGGCTGAAGAGTCATAAAATTAAATTTGAAGTCATGTTACGGGGACGAATAGAAATCGGAAATGCGGAGATGGTTATCGCTGTCGTATTCAGTTCAGGAAGTGATCGCGATTTGAGTGTTCAAATTCGATATTGGTGCAGTTATAATTACTGAAAATTTTTGTTATCTGTTTAAAATGTGGCGTCCTTGGACAAGTACTAATAGTACTAACGAGTGTGATAACGCAAACTTTTTTCAGTGTAGTGATTCCAATAGCGATGGAGAATAATGCGAAAAAGAGAAAACAGTGAATAAGATTCGGATGCATTTGAATATTGAAATACAGAGAATATGTTTCAATGTGTATAAGAATTCAGAAAATAGCCATCCGCCTGATTGGAGACGCAAACATCACTTGCAACATTAATAGTCTGGAACATCGAAGAAAGGATGGGGATTTGTCTCTCTGCTATAGATACTTTCACGGGAAGTGTCCAATGAACTTGGCACATTTGATTCCACCAAGATGGGTATAGTAGAAGTAAACGACATTTTGCATACTTGAAGTTTACGGCACTCTCAAAGGCCAAAAAAACTAATACATAGAAATGAACCGGCTGCGAAGTAGTCCACGTGGATTGTAGAATTGGCGGTTCGTACTATATGTATAATTTTTACTAACCGAGTTTTATGATTGGCTGAAGAGTCATAAAATTAAACTTGAAGTCATGTTACGGGTACGAATAGAAATCGGAAATGCGGAGATGGTTATCGTTGTCGTATTCAGTTCAGGAACTGATCGCGATTTGAGTGTTCAAATTCGATATTGGTGCAGTTATAATTACTGAAAATTTTTGTTATCTCTTTAAAATGTGGCGTCCTTGGACAAGTACTAATAGTACTAACGAGTGTGATAACAACGCAGACTTTTTTCAGTGTAGTGATTCCAATAGCGATGGAGAATAATGCGAAAAAGAGAAAACAGTGAATAAGATTCGGATGCATTTGAATACTGAAATACAGAGAATATGTTTCAATGTGTATAAGAATCTACATCTGGCTAGAAATTAAATAATCTAAAGGAACAATTCGTTCAGGCCAATCTCAACTCCCTACACGGTAGTATGCCCACTGACTATATGTGAAAAGTTTTCGTTCCTTATACGAGGAATTGGACAAATTTCGGATATGCGGTTGATTACCTCGTTCACAGGCAGATGGGGCGATGATAAACCTGTTGTTTGTTGTCCGCTTCAGACTAGTTCGAGAAATGATACTCTGAAGGAGTTCGATTTTCAATTATCGGAAATCATCGACTTTATGTCGATGATAGACATTAGCTTGCACTGACGAGTGACGAGTGTTACTATAATTGAAAATTGATTGCGGCAGTTGTATCGCCAAGAGCATATACAGGAATAACTTCAGTGAAGAAATCTGTCGGATATAATCGAACGCCCTTCGTGGTATTATCCAGGGGAGTAGTTGTTTTCTGACACCTGATAGGTGTCAGTCCATTAAATTATAGTGTAGGGAGTTGAGACTGGTCTGAACGAATTGTTCCTTTAGATGATTTGTATTTCTTGATAATATGATTGATAGTATCAACTGCGCAAATATTTTACTACGGTGGCGACCTCAACCTACGAAGTTAATAATAAAATCAATATGCAACTGGTGATCTAATAATCGTCTGACTCTAAATGAAGCTCACTGTAATTTTTCTACGACATCAACAATTCGATCAATCGAATAAATAAATCAGCTTCGTTATACCACAAACCTTGAACTTAGGACCTACTTTGTGATGGTCATTAAAATCCTCCACATTATATGTACACAAAAAAGATATTAAGGTGGATGTTTCAAGGTGAAGAAAATTCTGTGTTTGGGATCGCACGTTGAAAAGTAACACTGTCTTTTTTCGAATCAGAGAAACTTTGAGTGTAATTGCAATTTAATGCGTATATTATTGTTAAATTAAATGTAATTATATTTATCTCAGGAAAAAATGATATTCCGATACATTTTTCGGAAAGAGGAATGATTTGGTGGTGAAAACTATTTTCGCTTTAAACAACTTTATGAATATCGGATTTCAATAGACCGACCGGCATAAATAACAATTAAAAAAGTTAGTTCACTTGTACGTATTCGATATTCAAAGTTTTTGAACAAGAGAACTTATGTTCGACTGATATACAGGGTGATTTCTAATTGCGGTGAAAAAATGTAACGGCGCTGCGTCTTCAGGAGCTAATTTTATGAAAAAACATAGGCCCGAAAATGCGATGTTTCCAAAATGGTGGTAGATGGCGTTGAACTTCGATTCTGGTGAAATTTAGCAATGCTATTTTCAATGATGACAACTTCATTTAGCCTTAATCAGATACAAATTATTGAGTCCTGTGACTATTGAGTGATACAGTTCAGCAAATAATTTACCAAAAAATGTACGCTGCTGACGTTGCATAACATTCCATTATGTATTGGGTGAAAAAATCTAAAAATGAAACATTTTTGTTTCTTGGATTGGGTTCGTAACTCGCTTTGATCAACAAAAAAAAAGGAAGAAAACAACTAGTGTGCAACATCGCGAGCAACAACTTGTCATATTGTTGTGACCACGGATATTTACAAAATTGTTACGATTTTTTAAAGTACCTGACTCAAATCAAACGTATCCAATCCGTGCTAGGAATCGCACGTTAGAAGGCAAGACCTCGTTAATTTTCAACTCGCACAAGTTTTCACTCATGAGGGTTGTAGTTCATAAAGGGGCGTCAGCTGATTAACGAAAAAACATATTTCAACAGATATTTCATCTGTGGAATAACAGAGTGTATAAATTGATTGTTTTCAAGCTTCAACTGGATCAGCCGCAGAGCAAAGTACCAACTCTCCTATTTTCATTATTTATTGAATCAACTATTTCTTGTTCGCCGATGTTCTAAAAATCTTCAACCACCTCACGACAATATTGCAAACAATGTCAATGCAGCATGGAAAAACTACGTGAATGGTGTACCTCTAACGAATCACCCATTCAACTTACCAAAAATTGAAAACACATTTATAAAAAACACTCTAAAAATTCGTCAGATTCCCTGAGCTTTCTCTTGAAACATAATTCGAAAGATGCAGGCAAATAAGATATTTAGGATTTGAGTATGATCTAAAACTTTCCTTCATTTCTTTTTAGGGAAAATTTATTTTGTTTGTCTTGTTGAGATTTCAGTATTCAGTATTGAATATCGTAATGTTCACAGATTTTATTGGAGCTACTGCACATAAAATTTATTGGTGATCGTAGCATAACATTTGTGATGCCTCGCAATAGAATTTCAAATTGTGTCGACCTTCATTTCTTGGTACTAAGCAATTGCTCTCGGGTAAAAGAACCGTACTATCAATATTGTTGTTTAGTAATCTATCCAGGAATTTTACACCAAGGATAACTCTCCTATTTTCCAAGGATGTCATATCAAATCGTGTCAACAAAATGTTATGATCGATGCCTCTCGTGGGGTATTGTCCATCAACTGTTAGACATAAGTATTTAAGAAACTCCCTCTGCACGCTCTCAATTGATGTTTTTTGGTAGTCGTAAACTGGATTCCATAACACTGAGCCATAATCTAACTTAGATATGGCATACGCAAAATATAGCAATTTTAAGGAGGCGATACTTTTGAAGTTTTTGCCAGAAATGGCAAAATGGATACGTTCAGTTGTAGACGATTATTATTACACCAAAGTTTGATAACATCTAATTCATGTTGTATACGTTGGCAGTCAGTAATGTCGTCAATTTTATAATATAGTTTCAGGTCGTCTGCAAATAGTAGGCTAGGAATATCCAAAGAGGTTGCCAAGTCATTAATAAAACTTAAAAATGAAAGAGGTCCAAAATTAGAACCTTGTAGTATCCCCGATTTGAAAGATTCATATTCGACGAATTGATTTCTGTTAACTAGATAAGATTCAATTAGAGTAAGCCGTTGGTTAGAGAGTCCCAATGTTGTGATTTGCTGAGAAGAACAGAATCGTATATTTGATCGAAGGCTTTTTGGAAGTCTATATAAACAACATCGACTTGTTTTTGCTTGTCCAGGTACGTACAGAGATATTGATTTAAACATGCAAGATTTGTCATACATGATCTTTGTTGTACGAAACCATGCTGAGTAGGAGAAATAACTTTTTGAATATGAGAGTACATAATATTTTGCACACATTTCTCGAAGAGTTTAGAAAAGTTACATAAAATTGAAGTTGCCCTGTAGTTTGTGATATCGCTAGAGTCGCCTTTTTTTAATATCGGACAAATTCGAGCCGTTTTCCATTGCTCAGGGAAAAAACAATTTGATAAAATTAAGTTGAATATGCCTATTAGAGGTATAGAGAGAACGTCGATACAGTCCTCTATCACAAGACTAGGAACATTGTCAACGCCTGCGGTTAGTTTATTTCTTAATTTTTTTGAAGCAGTAACAATATCGATTTTAGAGAAGGCAGGGATGTTTAATGTATCTAAATCAGAATCATGAGAATTTTCACGAAGCATATTCTTGTCCGAAACCAAAGTATACACTTCTGAAGTACTTGGCGAATTCATTGACAATATCCCCATGAATAAAGATACCCCTATCTCTCCCTAGAAAATTAAAGAATATGCTGTGTTTTTTTATTTAATTTCAAACCAAATAGAAATTTGAGTGTACGGCCTTTCTGTCAAAATTAAGTTTCAACATACCTCACATTACCAGCAGACTTGAAATTATTTTCTATTTACCTAAGCGAAGACCACAGACCCAAAAATCATCAATTAATAATAGCTGCAAAAATCAATTTATGTAGTACTATAGAAATATTCAGTGCTAGAATAATGTATGTATTCATGTACAAACATGTATAAACAATGATTATAACAATTAACTCATAAGATTAACTATTCTTCAATTCAGTTAACCTAAAAGGCGTTCTTTTACAACATTTACTTATTGCTGTCTTTCGGGAACTTTAGTGTTTGTTTTTTATAAGCTTTCAAAGTAAATAAAACATTTTTGTATGAAGGTGGAGAAGCAGAAAGCCAAAAGGCTTTTTTTCAAGAAACTTTCAACTTTCAATCCCACTGGGTTTTAGATAGTAAACCTTTTGCTCCCAAAACTACGCCACTGACGTAAGTGAAAAGCATCGAAATCGACAAAATTAAATATGGATGACCTTCGCTTGAATTACTACAGCTTTTTAGCACTGAAACTATTTCGTGTCTTAATTTTGTCACTAGAACATAAGATTACGTAGTTACGACTTCCACGATACTTCCTGTATGGCTGTTTTATGGCTTTCCTTATTGGACCGTGCGTATGTCCTCGATTAGAACAACACATACAAACTAGTAAGCTCTATTTTTGAAAGTTACCTTTTACTTCCGGTGTTTACGTTCCGCGGCTCTTTGTCTCGATTCGCACCTTTTGTTATGCCACAAATAAATCTACATTTGCATTTGAAGACAGAGACCAGTTTTTCATTGATGATCGAAATTTACTAAACGGTAATCAAAACTGTTTGTTGATGAATGAAATCTGACTGATTCTTCAAAAAAGTTTCTCGTAGAGATTACTTGGTAATTGGGAGCAGATTGTCGTGAGATGAAACTGCTAAGAAGTCCAAGACTCCCAATTACCAGAACTGCAATACTCTTCTCAACATGCGTTTCGCCAATCATGTTTACGTTTTCAAGAGGTGAAGAAAACCAATTCCTAACTGTAAAACTGGTCACTATTTATATCTAACAGGTCTTCAGTTTCCGATACACCTCAATGATTTAGGGAGGAAATTTGCGTAAAATTTTCTCGTGGAAGTTTCCGCTAATTTTAGCAGAGTGATTCATCAAAAGGTCACTAACGGAGTGTGTGGAATAGTGTCTTAGTTCTCATACTACACTTTGCTATTTGCAAAAATCTAGTGTCATGTACCAATCTCAACAATCCCACTTTTCATTAATTTTAAGGCCATTCTTCAAAGCGTGTTGACCATCACTAAATTTTTCTCACCTTCGAAATCGGATATGTGCTGAGTGTACTTTGAAACGAGTGTTAATGGCTCGCCAAATCTGACCGATATATTTTTGTCACGGCCCTCACAACTTATTTCATATATCTCCGACTTTCCATTTTCCAACATCTTATCTTCAGGATTACATTATATTTTTTAAAGCGACCAAGAGGTTTTGAAGCCTAATTTTACGTTCAACTTTCTAAAAATATGATCTAATCTGTTGATGTATCTCCGTACGGAAGGACAATAAACTGTGAATCCATATATTTTTGAAAAATCTAAGATTCACGAAGATTCTCCCTAAATTTACGCTTCATAAGTGACCCTGTTTTTTTGTCAAGGGAAACGTAAAAAGCCTATGGACAAGGAAGTTTAGGTCTGCTATTATGTATTGTAAACAATGGGGTTAGTTATCAGTAATATATCTAAAAGTACTGGTATTCACGTTACTTCTAATCAGTAAGATATCCAAGAATGGTAACTCCTAGTTGATGTCAATTTCATATGTAAACTTAATATTTCAAGATCTCTTATTAAGAGTTGAAACAAAGTCCTCTACCTTTGATTTCTCTGTTTAAAAAATCTCAAATACAGCGTCTGCATATCGGAACCAAGCCCGTGAAAAGTAGTTTAACTCATTTTTTGCTTCCAATTCAAATCTGCTCATGAACAAATTAGCTATGAAGGGGCCGGTGGGTTTTCCATTGCCATGCCTCCATGCTGTCTGTAGAAACAGTTGTTGAACTAGAAGCGATTCTGTTTCATGCAGATTTTTGTTATTGTATATAGTCTTCACTTCTCCACTAAGATCACTGACCCTCAGAAGATCCCTTAAATATTCAATATAGTTTTGGAAACAACGAGGATACATCAAATGATATGGAGTATCTGCTCACTGATAAGAAAGGTTACATCTCACTTGCTCTACCTTCCTAACTAGCAATCCAAAACTGTTCATTGAATCTTTCTATTGAGGAGAGTTTTTTGGCAGTTCAATAATAACTTAGCTGTTGCTCGACTATCGGGGAACATTTGTATTGATTCATGTGTGATAATTTCAACAATCTCTACACACATACATCAATGGTGATAAGTCTGCCTGCAAAACGACCGTATTGGACCCTAGACAGGTTGATATCTCTGCCCCAGGTCTAGGATTGTATATACGTGCACCAGAATCTGAAGGTGTTTTCAATAAGTGTGAACCAACAGCTATCATCTCTCAATATTCCCTCCTGCTGGAGGATTCAGTCCTCCTACTCGGGAATAGGATTGTGTAAGGCAGGTGGTTGTTGAATTCTGCTACTTTCATGATCGATCAGTAGTCTGCTGCTCTCTGCATGAGCCCATTTTTTGTAGTTGGCATAATGCACAACTTTGAACGTTGTCAATTTAGCTTCTTTCACTCGAAGAATGTGAAAAGGATTAAGGGAGGATGTAGGTTTATAACGATTTTAATGACCACTACCGATTTTGTGCACAAAGCAGGAAAGATAGCCATGTTATATAAGTGAAACTTCAAGTCCTCCCAGGTCTAGGAAAAAATGAACATCTTATTCGAGGATAGAGGAGCATATTTCAAAAGCAACTGGTGATCATGAAAAAATGAGAAGACTCAAAGAATCCGCATATAATCGTTCAACAGTTAACAATCGTATTTCAAATAGCTCTGTGGAATTGGATCGCCATTGCTGAAAAGATGAACCTAAACACAATTCTTAAAGGGCATCCCGTATATGTATTCATGTAAAGTATCACATATTACATCTAAACATTCCATTCTTTTGACGTGTATCGAAGAAAATGTGGCTGTTTGCAATTGAGGCGCTGTTCACAAGTAGATTATTGGGTTTTGAAAACGAAAAAGGGATATTTTCCGAAACGTCAATGATCCAAAGGAAAGCTAAGTGTAAAAATTTCAACTGTTATATTGATCATTCAATTAGTAGAGAAAATGTATGTTTTTGACAAGTTACTGACTAATTGGACTCTTCAGTGGTTTATATTATCGGGGTGATATTCTCCGTTTGCCTCCATTACACTTCACCAGAACCTCTATTGATTTAGCTTTGTTGATTCTCAGTTTGTGGAAGGTTAAACAACCAATTGGACTTTTGTAATTTATCCTCGATGGGTCTAGGAATGGAATTTCAAAATTAATTCTCAGTTCGAGTGGTTCTAATTAATTTTGACACTTGACCAAAATGATAGTTCGATTACACGGATGAACCTACTCCCTTCTGATTTGTTGATTTTCATATGTGCGTGGAGTAGTTGAATCTCGATAGAAAAAAAGACAACAGAATCTACGGTATTGAGAAGAAATATGTTAAACAACTTCGAGATACTCGGAGAGTTCAATCATTTAAATAATAAATAATAAAACCGATAACATGTTCAATTATGCAAAATCCAATTTGAATATTACACATCGATAGTGACTGGCAGTTTTCTTAATGGCATTCATTATTGATTCCACCTTGAATATTGAATATTGGCAGAAATTGCTCGCCAAATAAGGGCACGAAAATATTATACTACTTTTTGCAGTAATGTCAAGAAAGCTGAATAATATCATTGATTACCCCAAAAAAATAAGGTTCTGCGAGGTTTAGTCCATATACATGATAATAATATGGACTGTCTGAGAGGTCACTTTTACATATATTTGACCTGCGGATCATACAACATCTTGGTCAATGCGTCACAGCACCTTGTGATCCAAAATTTTCGCAATGGAAACATGCAATACGAAAAACATCGTGATGTTGTATCTGACGTTAAGTTTATGACTGACGTAAATGCCAAGACGAGAATCTCTTCCTATTTGGTTGTCGTTTCAATTGTTTAGTTATTCTCTCTTCAATAAATAGAAAATATTATGACGTCAGATCGGGCATTTTGACATATCAGGACTCTGTTCTTCTCTTTTTCCAACGGCTTTGACTGCTGTGGCAATTAGCCTCGTATTCTGGGCCTGAAATGCGAGTGAAATAATAATTTGAAGCAAGAGATATCATTGACATCTTTCAAGTGGATTTGTTCACTGGTTTCAAATCTTTGAATGGTCACTCATCACACCCTTTATTGGCTGCTATAACGCCTACTTTCTCTTGCTCGCGGACCATTGAGGAAAATAATTCAAAACTACCAACTTTGAGTTTCAAACAAAAAATCACTACGAAGTACAGATGGAATTTTTATTTTTCAGGAAAAACTTTTTTTTTCTATGAATTTATCTTTCATCAAAGTTCGTTCAATTGTTTCTTTTAATTAAAAAGAGTTGGTTGGGTAACAGGAACAATTTTTTCTTAAAAAACAATTGTTTTCCTGCCGACTTTTCGAATTAAATTAAATTCTTCTTCAGGGCTCGAAAAATAGTTTGCCGTCTTGATAATATTACCATTTCAAAAACCATCAGACATATTAGATACATATTTAAAAAAATTAAAAACATTGCAAATAACAAAAATTTCCTAGACAACACCAACACAAAACGACATGAAATAACCAACCTTTTTTCAGAAAAATTATTGGATCACTAAACTAGTTAACTGTTTCTTTTAATGTTTATGATTAAAAATAAACGTGTTTGATGATACGGTTTTATTACAAATACTTATTTTTATGTTTTTATGTCTCTTCCAACGGAACCAATTATTAAGTTGAGTCGATTATCAAGGAGATGTAATAGTTTCTATTAATACTTCATTATGTAGTTAAATTATAATTTTTAGAACGAAATGAACAAAATGGAAATTACCTACACCACTCAGTGTTTCAACTAAAGCATTTTTTATTTGAATTGAACGAAGTAGGAAGTTTTTAGAATGAAGATTATGCAAATTGTTATATATAATACCATCATGAATATTACTGGAGCTTTATCCCAACACCAAACCTTTATTTTAACATCTCGACACGTGTTTCGATCACCAAGTGATCATCTCCAAGAGGAAGATTAAACTAAAAATATGTACAATGTTAATCTTATTCATACCGTAGATACCTCTTCTAGGTACAATATGTCTCACAATATGTCTTTATGTAATAGTCAGGTGAACCTGATATTTATTTTAACAATCTATATAGAGTATACTATTAGGTATTGGTCCACCATCGTTATTCATAATATTATTATGTTTACTTATTTCTACACTCTCTCATAGGCATCTAGATGCCTGTTGTTGTTAACTTGTCTAACTAATCTTAAGATTAGTTACTATGTTACTAAATACTATGGAATGGTTTTGTTGCAAAGTATGATGGGCGACTGGTGATTTTTCTGGTCTTCCATATTTTAGGTGTGCTAAGTGTTCCTTATATCTTACTTCAATAGATCGCAGTCCTTACATTTAATTTCGTAAATTCAAGACTTTTCCGAATTCTCGACTTTGTCTTTTGGATTTCCTAAAAGGCTTTGTAGTGCATGACTTGCTTTAAAAACAACCTTCATACCTAGTTACTTGAAAATCTTTCCAAAGTTCTTCTTGTATCCTATATCAACTTGTAATCATGAAGGATTTAATAAATCATTATAATTATTATTATTGGTGGTATAGAACTGAGATATATTCGTCGTTTTTAAAAGTTGAGATGCCGTTCATTGTTAACCTGAACTTTTTTATTGGCGGGTTGGATGTCCTTGTTCATCTTTCACTGCCTGAACCACTGTGCATGCTGTTTGTGAGTGCATTGGCATGGGATGTGGGGGTTGAGCAAAACGGCCATCGAATGCCTGTTTCCACGTAGCCCCGCTGGATACGGCAATCACTCGTGGTTCTCCTATTCCCTAACTGAATGGTATCCCAACGATGGCTTAATCCTAGAGGATGAATGACACTGAACCAATCAGCTGTCTCTACGGAACCTTCGAGATACGGGGCGCCTTCTCGTCGTAGCATAGCCTTGTCACGGTAATGCGGGTCTCTGCCGTGATTGACCTTTTTCCCTAGCTACTCGTGGGACTTTTATGGACAGAGTAAACTTGAAAATTATTTCTGACGCTGAGTCTACAGAGAAGATGGATGCCGAGCTCACGACTCCAACTGACCTCCCTGTAAATTTAGATCAGGAGCGAGAGCTCCTCAATTCACCAACTTCTGATCCAATAACTGAACCTAAAAAAAAAAGGTTTAGTGGTGCAGCCAGGAAACGACTGAGTGGGCTCCTCAAGAGCGGGGTACCTTATGGAACCGCCTTGCACCAAATTCTTGAACGGCGTACTCAAGTGGAGGAACAAACCCTCCATGAGAAGGTTAGCAAACGTTTGCGCTGAAGTGGCAAAATGCATCATCAGGTGTTGCTGGCATGTAAAAACCCTCATATGGGAAGGTTGTCGCGGGTATCAAGGTGAGAATCTTGCATCTTGACTATCCGACTACCTCATTAACGATAAAACAGCAGAGTATATACTTTGTGCCTGCCCCGCTGGGGACCGAATCATGTTTATTAGAGTTGGGCAGAGCCGTACTCTCACCATCTGACCTGAAAGACCACTCACAATACAAACTAATCGGCATCGTTAAGAAGCTGGGTTTATTTGGTCGAGTGTGAATAGGTATGAGCCACAATAAACCCTCGCAGGTTGCGGTGGAGGGTCGAATAGACCCACTCACTTGAGACCTAACCTAACCCAAACTTTTTCTTTTATATCATATTATCTTCCTCTCATGTGTGAGAGGAAATGTCAAAAGACGTTGCACAAGAAAATTCAGCCCAGCATATTAGGAAATCCAAAAGACAAAGTCAAAAATTCCGAAAAGTCTGGAATTTACGCAATTAAATGTAAGGACTGCGATGCAAAATATTATGGACAAAATTGTCTATTGAAATAAGATATAAGGAACACTTAGCACATCTAAAATATGGAAGACCCGAAAAAACATCAGTCGCCATCATATTTTGCAACAAAATCATTCCACAGGCTTTAGTTCATTAAGATTAGTGACAAGTCAACAACAGGCATCTAGATGCCTATGAGAGAGTGTAGAAATAAGTAAACATAATAATGTTAACATTGAAACAATGATAAAAATAAAAACAACAATAAAAATTAATTCACGCTCCGGGGCGACTTCATTGATTCCAGTGGCGCATTTGCTTTTTCACATTTTTTTTTAAGAAAAAATTGATGCTGTTACCCAACCAACCCCTTTTTCAGAAACATAATAATATTATGAATAAAGATGGTGGACCAATACCTAATAGCTGTTTAGACTGTTTGATGTGATACTCCATATCTAAACAGTCCCGAAAAATGGGTGCTCACAGACAACATAATTGTCATATATATGCCCAACAAATTGGTTTTCGTAAGAAGGGGGTTTTATTCTATCAATCCAAGCTTGGTGAATGTCCGGCTCGTTTTTTAGGGAAGCGATAACTTTTATTATTTGTGAATTTTTTCTATTTAAAAAAATGGTAGCGCTCCCTCTGTGGCGAGTGATGTCACACCATTGTTTTTTGGTATCTTGCCACGTTCAAAAGTAAAAAGTGGGTACTATTTACGTCTGAACTGTATTTTTCAATCAATTCATTTTTATTATTATTATTTTAATGACGTTTTCTGTTACTTTTTCAGTGCCACCAAACTGATTATTCATCGTTCAAGAGCCCAAAACGATCTGACTCGGACATGAATGACATCAGTGTTCGAAAAAATTCAATTCGATTGCCGCCTGACAAACATCGAAACACTTCAACAACATTCATTTACGAAGTGTATTGTTGACCGATCCATAAACTTAGAACTTTCCTTTTACCCGGATGACATCAACTTCAAACATTTATGTCATCGATATTTCTATCGGCAATTACCCGATTATAGCCAATTTCTTCATCGATTTGGATAACAACCACTTATTTGTAAATATTACAAATTAGTGAATGACGCAAAAGTTAGGGCAAGGTTTGACCCGAATAATGCGAGATTCATCTAGTGTGAAGATAAGAAAAATGTCCAATGATGAAAAAGATTATGGAAAAATAATTAATTAGTTAAATTGGTTGATCAAAACATTAAGTATTTAGAGGGATACTGTGTTAACTCGAAATATATTTACTTTTCATTTAGTTTTAACCTATACTATAGACTTGAGATTAATATTGAGAAAAGTAATTAGCCTAAATCGGTCACATGAACGAATTTGCGTTTAAAAACCAAGCGGAGATATAAAAGAACGATCATTAAAAAAAAATTAATTGCTATTGGAACATATTTAAATTGCCAAATGTAATACAACTTTTCACGAGATAACACAACGAACAACTATAAAAATATAGTTGACGACAGTCATCACCCGGTTGTAGATACTAACAATCAAAACGGCGAGAAGTAACTTAGCTTGAAATCTTTTAATTTTTATTTCCTTTTTTGTTTAATTGTTCAATTTTCAATTTGTCCTTTGTATTTCTTCTATTTCAGGATTTTTTTGCTTAATATAATCGTTATTTTCAGCTATCCATTTTAACTTTCAATTATATTCGTTGTTTCAGGGATTTCAAATCATTTTATATCAAATTAGACAGTAGAAGTCCGAATGAAATTTAAGTATTCAGTACACGTGGATAGAGGAGGCTATGGTTTTTGGTTGCCCGGTTACCATTCACTTGTTTTCAGTTTTTATTTTCAGCCTGTTAAAATTGTAAAACAACGATAAAAATAAAAACAACAATAAAAATTAATTGGCACTCCGGGGCGACTTCATTGATTCCAGTGGCGCATTTGCTCTTTCAGCTGCAGGAAAACCCAGAAAAATCTGCAGCACCGCATTGTCTGAAGATCTTGATCTGCCAATGTCCTCTCTCTCTCTCATATAGAATAAAATGTAGGGTGTCTTCAAAGGCTCCAATAGATTCGATACTTTGCCAGAACACTTCGTGACATGACTATCGTCAAACTTAAACCAGTCCGTTTCGTCTTTGACCAAGGCGTAATAATGACCAAATTCAAAGCCAGAACCACAGTAAACAATGACTGCATGAATATTGTAATAGTGGTCTGCTAGATTGAAATGTTCATCTATTTCGAACCTTCGAAAGAGTT
The DNA here is from genome assembly GCF_000500325.1 of Leptinotarsa decemlineata. Lineage (NCBI taxonomy): Eukaryota > Metazoa > Arthropoda > Insecta > Coleoptera > Chrysomelidae > Leptinotarsa > Leptinotarsa decemlineata. The sequence goes on from NW_019289821.1 coordinate 61,093, forward strand.
TATTGCTTCCGTCAGAGGAGTCTTGTTTGAAATTCATCAGTGTTATTATTAGATTAAAATTATCATTAAAATTATTTTCAGGTATTTTTGTACTGTCGGAAGTTATTATTGTGCAAAAAATGGAGAATGTTAGTTGATTGAAGTGTTCTCTTCCAGAAATTGAAGAAAATGCCAAACATTTGTTGCAACGAAATGTTTTCTTTGAATGATTTAATGGTCGGTCGGTAACCGGGCGGTTCGACGTGGGTGCTTTGTTTACTCACCGCCGTTTCCGGGTTTCCACCGGGTTTCAGAATGTTGCCCATTTTTCGCATGACGATGGGTTTCCATATGTTGCCCATCATCAAGCGAAAAATGGCCAACTCCCACCAAACAGTCATCTCCCACTGAACCAGTGAAGCGGAAAAAAATGGAAAGCGGGTATAAGTGAAAGTACTCGAACGACCCATAAATAGTCATATCTCGGAGGAATCAGTCCACTCATCACCCGAAGAAGATTGTAGATAGGTACTAACAATCGAAACGTCGTGATCTAACGTGGCTTGGAATCTCTTAATTCGAAGGAAAATCACTGTCTTGTATACTGGTGCGAGCTCATTTGAGCACTTTTTATGTACGATGACGGCACTTCATTAGGGACAGGTTACGATATAACTATCAAACGGTTAGATATTCACTCATACAACATCATATTCTTAAAAAAGTGCTTTTGAAAAAATCATATATAAATTAAAAATTGAAATATGGAGTATTCCATCTGAATTTTTTTTTTCATGTTTTGAGCCAGCCAGTCTCAGGGAATAACAGTCAAATTGTTAATCGATAGAAATCATTATATAACATTCAATTAAATAATTTTAAAACGACAAGCATCTACTTGGTACCCTGTATAATGGAATATAATTGAAAAGGAACTGAAATAATAATAAGGTGAAGAAAATGTGTAATCAAGTGCAATGAATAAAAAAAAATTAGTGAATACATAAGATATGGATGATATTTTGAAAATGACGTAAATGACAATGTTGATATGTATGAAAGTAGTTGTTTCAGATGGATTTTTTCTTTTTGTTTATATCTGGAACATTGTTTGTGAAGAGTTTCATTCATAGATATATTTAATTAATTTCTAACTTTCTTCAGAAGTTTTCCATCATATAATAGTGAAAAAATGAGATAACCAAAAGGTTTTTTCGCAAAAACCATTTATCATAATTATAAATTATAAAATCTAGAAGCTTCAATCTGCCCTAGTACGTTGATCATCCTTTTGAAATGAAACAAATTCAACAGGTATTAAATGGTGCAATTATCTTCAAGAGAGTAATGAACTGTCGATTCTCAACAATTCAGCCACGTGAGGTTCACGAGTGAAATTGGTTAAAACAAAGTGTTTCTATTCGGATTTCTTCGACGCCATAAGCCATTGCCCCTTCATTCACACACCTAGAGGAAAGCCGATGTAAATAATTACAAACAAACTCGGTTCATCAAAATACTCGGATCATTTTGTTATTGAAAAGGACGCAACCCTGAAATCGAACGATGACTCTGTTGCATGCGCCAGTAATGTAGTCGGCGATTAAAATGCATCTTTGTATCTGGTGACTGACCACAGAATGTTTGCTACTTGTTAGCCATTTCCTCTGCTGTTTTGAAGGATTCGGTAAGCTCCGAAAATAGCACGGATTCTTGGGAAGGAGCTAAGACGTTCCGAAATTGCATTCGAACGGATGTCAATGAAGGAGTAAAGCAAAATTCATCATATTCAACTCCCTCTTTCGTTGACGTCTTCGAAAAATGTTGAACAATATTCAGAAGTGAAAGTGACCCTTAATTCACCACAAACGTATTTCAAACAGAATTAGAAACTCTGGTGAAATGGAAACCAGAATAGTTTATATTTAATGCTACATGGGCTGAAAAGTCTCCGTCCTAACACATAGATGGCGCTGGTCTTATTGCATTCAACATTTTTTCAGTTAGTAATAACCTTCAAAATAAATCTGTTGAAATTTCAAAGTTTGTGAGTTATTGTGCTAAGAGTGATACTACTTTTATTATTTTCAAAACAATGGATCAAAAACTATTTCGTGTTTAATTTTACATTGATTCTTGACAGGAAAAAATTCCGTTCAAGCGAAACAATTGCTTGAAAAGTATTATAAGGACTCCGCTATATCAGAAACAACAATTAAACGTTGGTTTGCTGACTTCAAACGTGGTCGTAGAGACACCGATGATGCAGAACGCAGTAGACGTCCCAATGAGGCAGTAACACCAGACAATGGATGAAAAATGGATCCATCACTTCACTCCGGAATCAAAAAGATCGTCATCTGATTGGAGAGCAACTTGTGAACCTCGTCCAAAGCGCCCGAAAGCACAAAAATCGGCTGGAAAGGTTATGGCCTCGGTATTTTGGGATGTGCGTGGTGTAATATTCATCGACTATCTTGAGAAGGCAAATACCATCAACAATGAATATTATATAGTGCCATTGAAGCGTTTGAAAGTCAAATTTGCCAAGAAACGACCGCATATGATAAAGAAAAAAATGTTGTTTCATCAAAACGCACCGTGTTATAAGTCGATCAAAACGAAGGCGAAACTACATGAATTGAACTTTGAATTGCCACCGTATTCGCCAGATTTGGCTTCCGGCGACTACTGGCAGTTCGCAGACCTCAAAAAAATGCTCATCGGTAAAAAGTTTCGCTCTAATGAAGAGGTTATTGCTGAAACTGAGGCCTATTTTGAGGCAAGAGATAAATCGTTCTACAAAAGTGGTATTGAAATTTAGAGTGGCGCTGGAATGATTGATTGGCTCTTGAGGGCGATTACGTTGATAAATAAAGCCAATTGTGAACAAAAAAATGCGTTTTTTTCCTCAGGCCCCTGTATGCTCTTGGTTAGAGTCGAAGTAAACGATATTGTGCATATTTAAAGATGTCGGCACTCTCAAAGACAAAAAAACCAGTGCATAGAAAGCCGAACCAGTCCACGTGGACTGTAGACTTGGCGGTTCGTATTGGATAATTTTTACCAACCGAGTTTTATGATTGGGTGAAGAGACATAAAATTTAATTTGAAGCCATGATAAGGTGACGAATAGAAATCGAAGAATTGTAGCCTTGGTTATCACCGTCGTGTTCAGTTCAGGAACTGATCGCGATTTGAGTGTTGAAATTCGATATTATATATAGCAATGGTGAACAATGCGGAAAAGAGATACCAGTGAATAATATTCACATGCATTTGAATATTGAAATACAGAGAGTATGTTTCAATGTATATAAGAATGTAGGTACAACTCAAGTTTGGTTTCGAGGAAAACAAACTATTACAAGTAACATCAGATTTGACCGAAATTCCTTTCTCAACTGTACGTAAAATAGTCAAAAACAAACCTTATGAACGCAAGACGCGATGTGATACGGGATTACGAAAACTCCTAGATTTTCATCTAACAAAATCATTGAAAAAAACAATATACGACTGTTACAAAAGCAATGAGATTTCTACAACTGAAATCATAAGGAAGAAATTGAATACTTCCGGCCATAACGTGAGCTGCTGTGACAAAACTCTTCAGAATTGGATGAAGAAACTAGGATTTAGATTTAAAATAATAAACAAACGTCAAGCAGTTATGGAAAGCAGAAGAATAGTGGA
>NW_019289821.1:68295-109891 GCF_000500325.1 Leptinotarsa decemlineata
TGCAATACTTTGTGAGCAGACCAAATATACGCTGACTTGATGCACAGATGAATAATAATAATAATAATTTATTAAATCCTTCATGATCACAAGTTGATATAGGATACGTCGACATTATACATACATAAAAATCTTTACGAAACGTGGGACACAACAAATAAATACATGAAAGTGTCACACAAACACAAGGAAAAAAGAAAAAAAAAGTACATTAAATATTTAAGTATACAATACACTCTCATCGACTTAGATATTCAGCGACATTGTAAAATGAACCGTTGATTAGGAATTTTTTCAGGGTTTGTTTGAAATTTATTTCTTTATTTTCCCTTTTCATGTAATCGGGAAGATTATTAAAAAGCTTTGCTCCTACGTAGGATGGACTGTTCTCATATAAATTAGTTGAATGTTTTTCCAACCTAATGAAGTTACCATTTCTTGTTGGATATGAATGAAAATCTGAATTGCGGAGATGATTGTGTGAATGTTTCCTAAAATTCAGAATGATTTTGTGTATATATATATGCAGGGTACAGGCAAAATTTTATTTCTGATAAAATGCGGTCTACAAGATTCCCTAGCATCTAATTTGTAAATCAAACGCAATACTCTTCTTTGGCCAACAAAAATTTTATTTATAGATGTGGAGCAACCCCATATAGCAATATTGTATGAGATGTGTGAATAAATTAAGGCATAATATACATTCAAAAGCTGATCAGTACTGAGTGTGGATGAAAGTTTGTTGTCGTATAACATAATAACCAAATTTCACTTTCTTTCTGACCTGACTCACAGCTGACTCCCAAGTCATGTTACTATCAACATAGGTACCAAGGAATTTAGTATTGTCCGACGAAATCACATCAAGGCTACTTACTCTGACTCGAAAATCGGTCAGTTCTAGAGTAGAACTGAATTAAAATAGTGTAATGACAACCAAGGAGTTTTTGCGGCACCGATCTGTAAATGCGACAGACGGAGTTCCGTGGTGGCCGTGGTAGGGGACGGACGTGCTGATAACGTCCGTCCACAAAGAAGGTACGCGGATGCCATGTGCTATCGTGGGGCTCCGTTTTGTGNTGAACAAAGTTTCATACATTTTATTCTTTCCGTTTTTATTCAAGCCGGCTTTTGTAATTATAAAGCTACGGTCCTAAAAACTACGTATACCAACTTATCCAACATAAAATTAATGGATTTGCGTGTATTTTCCAATTTATCTACAATTAGCTAAATAAAGAAGACAGCGTGGGCCTTATGATTTTGAAATACTCTGATTAAGTTAATTCCATGAGTCATCGCAACACTAGATGAAAAAAGCAATGTTTATGTGCTACGGAATGATATTTCTATTTACAATCTTTTTCATTTCACCACATACAGTTTTGAGAACATATTCATCACCAAGAATATAATACAATTTCAGAAGGTAATGAATGAACTGAAGATATTATAGGATAATAGAAAACACAAATATACGGTAATTAATGATGGAAATCTAAAACAAAGGAAATTCAATTCTTAGATATCTATACAAAAATGTTTGGGAACCATTATCACGAATGATTGTAAAATACATGTTGAATTAAGAAGTCAAAAACATTACCAATGCACTAAGCAATCAAAACACTATCCCAGAACAAAATAGAAAGGAAAAAGGAGATCAAAATGCACAAAGTTTACTGAACTAAACTGAATTGAGTGGAATGCTTCATTGAAATAGTGGACAAAATTAAATGATATAAAATAGGATACGGACGGATTAAAGAGATTACCAAACAGGAATCGATTACTCTAAAAAATGTAGGGAAACTTTGAAAATCAAGTGTTTTCGGTTTAAAGACTACTGAATATTTCAAAAAAATTTGAAAGCTATATTATGAATCGTGACATGAAAATTCAGAGCATGAAGTCAATGGGATTCCAAAAATCAATAAATAAATCGAAAATAGACCAATGGAGTGCACCAAAATAATAGATGATAACACAGGTTCCAACCCAAACACCATTGAGATGTTAGTCATGAATAGGTTGTGTTGTGTGGAATTAACTTTGTTTTTTGGCGTTTTTGAAACAATATCTTCAACATGGACTCTGAGATGTTACTTTTATTTACTAGAAATTTTTATCTTCAAACGGAAATAAAACTATTTGTGTAAACGTTTCTGATACTAATACGAATTTTCATCAACTTAGAGAAAACCATTGAGACATATTTCTGATATTTTATGTTTGAGGCAGGGAAAATATTGAAATATGACATGTCAAAATGAACGTCATCAAAATGCCGATCACATGTCTATCATTCTTACATAGTTTCTATGTTCACCTCATTTGGAACGTAATTGTTAAGTATCGTTTTTATCCATTTGAGAACGTCTTACAGAAATCAACATCAGCTAAGATGGAATTTTATATCACGGCTCATTCACATTCACCATGAACGATATTGGTTTCATATTCCAATATTCCCGAAAGAGAACAAGTTGTTCAAGATATACTTTTTCTTCTAAAAAGATAATACATACCGTGCATTTCTTTAATGTCCCCCCCTTTTATTTTTTGAACGGGTCAACTCAAAAAATTGAAATTTGGGATAATGAAATTAATCCATGAATACTTTATTTTGAAGTGAAATTGACAGATGAAACTTTCAAGATGGCGTCTGGGAGCCATCTGGGAAAAAAATAAATGGAAAGGAGGGGTCTTGTTACACATCTTTTTGAAGCTCCTGACAAATGCTCCATAATCCTAGAATATAATGACAATATCTTCAACTACTACAAAATGGCGGGACTTTCAATAATTCTGTTTAAAAAATTTGTTTTTCCGTTAATCAGCTGCCTGAATACATTGACATTCAACTACATAATATGAGTTAATAATCTTGAGGTCAGTTCAGAGATGCTCGAAATGGTTGCCTTGAACTTCTTGACATGTGAACAGCCTATTCGATATTTCACGCCAAACATTTTCGAACACAGTAAATTCAGTATCTCTACAAATATTTATTATTTTCTTTCGTATATCCAATATTGAAGCATATTCAACTTTCGCTTCAAATAGCCCCATTAAGAAAGTCCAAAGGTGTCAAATCTGGCGAGCGGACTGGCCATTCTGTAAGACCTCGACGGCCAATCCAACGACCGGGAAAAGTAGTATTCAAATAGTTTCTTACTTGTCTGGAGTAATTTGGTGGTACTCCATCTTGTTGGAATACAATATCCCCATCGAATTTTTACACTTGCTGTTTTTCCGGAATGGACGGATGACCTGGGGGCTTTTTGTTATATACACTACCGGTAATTGTCAATTTGGATACAAGTTCCCTCAAATATTTTCTACAGATAGGACGATTCGGAAAACGTTTATTGAAAATCCTTTCGGTCTCGTGAAAGTAACGCGTCGCACCGTAAATAAAAATCGCTTCAATTTTTTCTTCCAGTGGACGAGAATTACCATTTTAGAGACTATTGACGTGGTACCGTTCTGCTAGTAAAACCGAAAACTAAATGAGAATATTCTAACTGAACAATGATGTTCATTGTCGTACTGGCATTTTTTGACGTTTTCATAAACAAAAAATAACTCAACACACCTTATTGGGTTGTTGGAATTGCTATATGGCAGATAAAAAGAAATATATCTAGAAATATCGATATTAATGTGTTTGTGTTCAGGAAATTATTGAATGTTCCACCGTTTTGTAGTAGATAAAGATATTGACTTCATATTTTAGGGTTGTGAAGTATTCGTCAGGAGCTTCAAAATGATGTGACAAAATATTGATTGAAGTTCAGCCATATCGGCTGTACAGAACAATTTCTCTGAGTCCAAAGAAGCATTATTTATATAAAATAGGCAAATTCGTGACAAAGTACACATTCCCTAATAATGTCATTAGCAGTGAATTGGCGCAGTAGTACCTAAATTCGACCACATATTTTTCTTGAGAGAATTAATTCATTTATTCGATACTAGGTTGATTCTGTTACATTTTACAGGTGATTGATGCTCTATAGGTGGCTCAAAGAGTTATGAATATAGCCTAATGACCATTTGCAACCTAATAGGCCGATACACCAAAGAAAAAAATAATTATAAAATCCATTCCGACAGTTGGAAAATTATGACAAGGAAGAAATCATAAAAAAAAATGTGAATCATCATTACATAAAACGTAATTTGTAATTTCTCTTTCTGTCAAAAGATAAATCGCCTCATGATAGCTCGAAGCGGTTCTCATTTACAACTACATATGAACAGGCAATTTGATGATATCATATTATGACCCCCCAGAGTTTCGATATTTCAAACCTAAATTACCATTGTGAAAGAGAAAAGGACCACTTAGAAAGATGATCAAGATTGAATTGAAACGGTAGTTCAAATAAAGAAAACGCATATATTTGCCTTCACATAGTAAAGGTAGATACAGCGTGTTTGTTTTACAGCCAGTTTTTGAACGAGGTGCTAATGTTGTGTTTGATTTTGTCATCTTCTAGACGAAACATTCATCAGCTTTTTGTTATGCTACAACCGTGAAAATGACGAAATCACTCATTCTCGGTTATAAATTATTGAAGTCCTCTATACATATCCCAAAAATGATTATGAATTTCTCTAAAAATAACATGACATATTTGATTTTCTATACATTTTTCTCAGTTTCTCAATATTTAAAAAAGTTGCAGCCAAACCGAAAAATATCATAATAATAAAACTTGCATTTCGAATGTTACTGGGGTAATTTCGTAATGTTGCATTAGGGATGTAACTGGAGTAATTTCGTAGCTAGTACTTCATCTCCTATCCACAAAATGAGATGTGGTTGTATTTCTTAATTTTCAAATGTCACGTATTTCTTCAAAAACATCTAAAGGCGTGGTGTCAGGTGATCTAGTGAGTCCTTCTAAAGGCTGGTTTGAATAACTAGTAAGTTAGCATCATCAGAGGATAATTAAAAATACATCGTTATCTCCATATGATGCTAACTTGGTCAGTGAAACGTGCGTGTTCTGGCAAGAGAAAAGTATTATTGAGAGAAACCCAAAAGAATTTTCAACCATTTTTACATTTCAGCAAGATGGAGCACTTTCTCTTTATGACAGGTGGTTGGATGACAAGTGAATCAGTTGTTTGAGAAACCTTTTTCGTAAAAAAAATATTGAGTTTTGAATTTTTTTTTAGTTTTTCCAAGTTTCAGCCTGAGGACAGGTGGGGTTTTTCAAACGAATGAATCAATTATACAAACTGGTGGATAGGCAAACGTGTTCTCTCAGAATGTCAACTAGATCACCTGATATGATGCCCCAAGATTTTTTGTAGAGATTCGTGAAATCTAAATAATATATGTTCTCTGTATCTGTAGAGTAGGGAAGGTGAGTGTAGGTCAACAGCACAGCAACAGCCACATGTGACCCATTGTACATCCTCCCGAGGAGTTGTCCTTCTAGGTCATCGTCCATCTTGTCATTTCCAGGAAGGTGGATAGGTCACTAGAAAACATCTCCTTTATATCGGCAGGTGTAGGCCAAGACTCGCCGAACACACACTCTCCTATTGACGATAACTTGTGGCACTCGCATAGGACATGCCTGACAGTTCCATCTTCCTGTTTACACATCCTGCGTAGAGGTGTGTCTACTAGCCCCATATCATGGAGGTGTTTCCTTAGTTGACAGTGGCCAGTCAGAAATCTTACTGTTAAGCGTATATTTTTCCTGGTCATCGCCAGATATTTTTTTGGCGGCAGCTTCCCAGGGTCTCCCAGGGTGATCCTGGCAAGATGGCATCTCTTTAGAAATTGAGCACGGGTGTAACGTTTGGCTAGTTTCGCAATTGTCGAAGTCATCAGGCCGTAGATGCCACTGGGTCCTAAAATTCTTAGTCCAGCCGCTTCCTTGGCTGAAGAGTCGGCGATGCGATAACCTTTACTTCTGTCGTGTCCTTTGATCCACCTCAGGATAATGTTATTATCTACCGAGACTTTGGCTAAATCTTGGTGGCACTCTAGTACTATCCCTGAGGTTACAGGTTGTCTGTTCAATACTAATAGGGCTTGTCTGCTATCAGTGCAGATTGTTATGTTTTTGCCAGAAATTCCTTTCCTGGTTATTTATTTTGTGGCGATTGAGATACCAGCCAGTTCTGTTTGAACCACGCTGGTATATGTCATACAACACATACTATTCCAAAAGTTATGGAATGAATAAGAGGTATTTGCAACAAAATCATCTCAGAAACATTCCGTAATCTTCTTAGAATAATCATTAAATGAATTTTTAAATTACTTTATATCATATATTTACTATGTACTTTCTGTAATTGCTGTTTGCTGCTGAATAAATAAATAAATAGTTTTTGAAATGATCTCATGACAATAACCTAATTTCTGAATCTCTCGGTATATATCCACACAACCCCACATTTTTTGAAGTTTTGTTCAAAAGGAATCCAAATTTGAAAAGTAATGTATGCCGTTTCATTAAAAAAATGTCAACACACTAAGTTATCATTTGCTCTTGTATATATTGGTGAAAGGGCTCTATAAATTATTATCTAAAACTGTGAAGCAATATGACACGTACCACATACAGGTAAAAATATGTACCCACAAGAGATATATAAAAACAACACATTGTGTCATTGAAAGAAAAAGAAGAACATATCGTTCTGGTAAAATAATGTAATAAACTAACATTTCTTCCCACTAGATTAAATAAAAAGAGTTACCAAATATGTACCCTTTCACAGTAAAACACCAAAACTACACAAAAAATTAGGCTGAAGGTTGTGACCTGCTTCCTTTCTGTTATTTCAACTATTTCAGTTAAACGGGTGAATCTATAAAAAGCTGTAGCGAATGGAATTTTGACTGTCCATCCCGTAAATATGTTCATGTCGAACAAATCTAAATAACCTACGATTTATTTAGAAATGACATCATTCTCAGGTGAAATTCGCAATAATTATTAGTGGGTTGAGCTTGCGATTTTTGGTGAGGTAATTCTATTATTCAACAACACAAACCGAGAGTTTATTCAAATGAATCTCTTTCGAAAAAATACTGATTTCAAATGAGATCTTCACTATTATGAACTACGCTGGAAGATTGAAAAAATTGGAAGTGGAATGTGTATTATCAGTTTTTTAAATAATTAACACATCTGATAATCATTGAGATAGATATGCGAATACCATTACCGTGAAAATGTTCTCTGAAAAAAAAATCAAAGTTAACCTAAAACTGAATTGCCTACAACAAACTGCATACTGCTAATTTACACTCAATTTTCTTCAAGTTGCCAAGCAACTTGAACTGGTCGGTTCGACGTGGGTGCTTTGTTTACTCACTCAAACGACCGCCGTGTTAGTCGGTGGTTCAAGCCGCAAGCTGAACGATCATTTTCACTTGCCATCGTCCAACCCGTGTTAGGAATTACACGTTGAAAGATAAGACCTCGTTAGTCCTTAGCTCGCACAAGTTTCAACTTCTGAGGGTTGTGGTTCGTAAGGGTGCGACAGCTGGTTAACGGAAAAACATATTTTAATGTGCTTACAAACATATTGGTGAAATTGCCTCGTAATTGTCTCAATTATCTTACACTAATCATGCACCAACGTAAAAATATGAATAAATCAAAAGTTCACAAACAGTGCGTAGGATGGCGAAAGAACTGGGTGTCAGCTCCAGATACAGGTATTTGCACACCAAAGTACATGAGGAGTCAACATAAATAAGCGTTACCTAGCCGTTATATGCAGTCATCCGAGATATTAACTCAGGACATATAAACCTCTGAGGAAGTTAGCCACTCGCGTCAGCGAAACGTCAGGAAGAAATTTCAAAAATCCACGGCCTACAAACCCGAAAAATAGTGACACTGATTTTCTGAATACTTTCATGGCGTTGTATAATGAAGATAAAAAGTTGAAAATAGATTATTTCAATCAACATTGAGTTTATGGGCTATGGCTAAGGAAATTCGTGAAAGCCTTTCATTTTCGGAAATTTCCATTCGAAATAAAAATAATCTGTGGGTCCAACTAATCTCGTAGTTATGACTGGATTCCTTTTGACCTCCAATGATTTTCCATATAATCAGAAACTACATCAATATTGAAATTAAACCTTTCCTAAGGAGTTCAGGGGGCGGTTAAGATATGTAGTATATAAGAGAAGGATCTTTCAGGAATCTTGTTTTTCCTCTGATAGCTTCCTGGGTATTGAAGATACTAAAATATTCGTCCATTTTGTTGATTTATTCGTATATTGGCTACTTTCCATATTTTTTTTCAATTTTTATAATTAATTGCTTTCGTATCTCGCGTCCTTGTATTTTGTTTGTTTGTATTGATTGGTTTATTTATTTATTTGAGTAGGACAACCCTAATTTACAAAAAATAAGATAGTTAACATACCTATCTTACATACCTATAACCTGAATGTGAGTGTAAATATATAAAACATTTATTTTAATTTTTTTATCAAAAAGAAAGGTTAAACCGCTCAATATTGTGAATGAAATATGATCAACACTCAAGCAATACGAGTATTTTTACTCCCATGATTTTTCTCGAATTATTTGAAAAAAAATCCTACAAAACAAATGCATCCTTTCATCTTATAAAACTGTATGTTATTCATTCCGATATATCTTGCGATGCGTAGGTAGCGTGAGAATAAAAAACTGACGAGTTGCATAAAAACATTGAGTAGTACAAAGCTCATCTTTCACTTTTCATTGAAACCAAAAGCGCTTACTTGGATACGTGCTTATTACGATTGTTTAAGAAACATACTTAACAAGCGCCGCAATGAATAAACAGATAAGGAGAATAGAGAAATTGTTGGGGTAGTCAGAAAAAGACGAATCGCGGAATTTGAACTCAGTGTGACAATATTGTTTCAATAAAGAGGCATTGTGAATTTTTCGTGGAAGTTGACCTGTCTGTTATAGGCACTGACACCAGCATTGATTCATTGTACAAATATCAGAATAATTGTTGTATTTACAATGACTGACTATTTTCTTTATTCATATGTCCGTTTAGACTGTGTACAAGAGATAACATTTTCCGTGAAAAAACTATATTCCTTAGCAGAATGTCAATAAAAGTAACTGCACTGGTGATCAAAAAATACTTTCCTCATTCTCGAATTACATTGACTTGTGAAATCAATTGTGATGATAATTGTTATTAATTTTCTCAAATCATCGATATGAAAAATGTATACTGTGTGTAAAAGCCTCATTGAATAAATTCATCATTCGGTTACGGCACATATTTTAACAAAATCTCGAAACACGTCACATACTTCAACGTGAAAATGCCTCCCCTACCTTCAACCTGGTACAACCCCCAAGTTTTTAAATGGGAATAATAGGTTTGTGATATATCGTTTGCGTGTTAGGAATCACACGTTAAAAGGTAAGACCTCGTTAGTCCTTAGGCCGCACAAGTTTCTCAACTTCTGAGAGTTGTCGTTTGTATGGGGCGACAGCTGATTAACGGAAAAACAGATTTTTTTTAAACAGAAATGTCATTCTCTATTCAAAAATGTTATCGCTTTCAAGTTTACTGCCAAAATTAATATAAAATTAAATTAAATCGTATGGTTACCAAAATTCTTTAAAATACACTCAAAAACTAAAATGTAATGCAAAACGTAATGAAATTTAGAATTCGAAAAAGAACTATGGATGTTAACGAAGTAGATTTTCACCGCGAACGTCTTGGCAACATCCTAAACTCAAATAAAACTGTCTTCTAACATCATTTAACCCATTATGACCGGAATTTATTCACTTTTAAATTTTCAGTTGAAAATCAACATGAAGGCATCATTGGGGTACAGTGTATGGGAAAATAAAGTATTTTTGAAATATTTATTAGAATAATAACAACAAATGCATGTTACATATAAGTAACACTAGGTCATTCGGTCAGCGTTGAAGAAATATATTATGTTCCTACAAATACGAGGGCTACCTGGTCTTTGCATGAAAAATAATATTATCTTCAATACAAAGTCCTATGTCGCACTTTCTGCACATAGTTCTAGAGCTCGTAGAGCACCCTTCCTCAGCACATCGTCGACGTTTCTTGTTCGGGATGGACATCAGAAGAAGGTGATCCTGTTCTATCATATCTCACTTCATCGGATATTCTATTTAGTGAGAGGCTGAATTTGGATGTAGAAGACCTTCCAGCACTTTTTGGAGCAATCCCATAGCGGCTTAAATCATTTTGAACCAAGGCTCTACGAAAATCTAGTTAGCTTATTTGAGTATTTTTTTTATAAAGTACTCATGAATTGAAGATAGCTGCATCTAATAACCAGGTGAAAATACTCCACCACCACTTCTTTGAACGTATAGCGATTCGACATGATGATATTCCCTCATCCATCAGATCTGTTCCGCCCATACTACTATTGTTAAGTTAAGAATTGTTATGTCTTCGAATATCTTTTCACGTATCCTATGGGATTCACACCATAACAGTTAGAACCAGCTGTTACGATATTATTGTCTGCCCACTTGACTATTATTACTCCAGGATTTTTATCGATTGCATATACATAGCTACCAAGATCTTTCTTCTGCATCGTTTTTTATGGGCAAGTGGACAACTATTTGGAACTCTATTATCTCTAAAAGTACCACTTTCTCCGTACCCTTTGAGGCGTAAGAAATTGAGCAAATCTACGCTCATAAACAAATTATCCAAATAAAATTTATAAGGATATTCAGGATGTGGCAAGTCTGCTAGCATCGAGAGAAATGGTGCAGTACATTTTCCAAAAAGGCGTTCGTATTCATCGACAGTATTTGGGTTTCTACCTTGATACATATCAAAGTCAACAAGATATCCATCTTTTGCATTCAGACACCACATTTTATATCCAAAGCAAATTGGTTTGCCTCGAATAAACTGTTTACAGTTGTGACGCCCATAATACTTTATCATCGATTCGTCAAAATCCAAGTGTTTTTGAGGTACAAAATACTGCAAACATTTTGTCTTGAGGGCATTGATCAGGGGTCGTAGTTTATACATTTTATCGGTGGTATCAATGGAATTGTTATCAGCCAAATGAATGAATCTCATTATCTGAACGAATCGATCACGTCTCATGGAATTGCTCACCATTATATTTTTCATGTCCAAACCACTGTCCCAAAAATGCCGTTTACTGGGTTTGGGACCATACCCACTCGATATTAATATGGCTATGAATGTTTTCATTTCTTCGGAAGTGACTTGAGGATCGGGGCAGTTCTTGAATAGTGAATACTTCTGAGTTTCTCTCACAAATAATTCTATTATATTGTCATCAATAAACATTTCGAAGATTTCAACAGGAGACTTTTCAAGAAACATATTGTAGTTTTGTACCGAGAGTATTCGACTTCTGGAAACTACTATATCGGCATTTTCCTCCCAGATAATCTTATCTTTCGGTTTGACCTTTTCAGGTAATGAGATGTTACCATTATGTACTGCGGTATTGTCCAAAGTAACCAGATCATTCGTCTGATTTTTCGAAGTCAATCTTTCTGTTGAATTTGCAAACTTCATTTCAACTTTACTTTGTAGTTGCTGGCCACTAAGATTATCCAATGTACCTCCATCATCTTCATCGGCTGAGTCTTCATCGGTGAGAGCATTGGGATCAGGAGGTTCAATGAAAATTTCTTCGATATCATCTAGATAGACCATATCTAATGCCTCTTGTAATGTAAAACCTGCCCTGGAATCAAAATACGACATAAGTTGAAAAAGTCCAGTTCCAAATATCTGAAAGCCTAGCGTTACTTATTTGTAACATCAACAAACGAATCCCCCATAGCTAATCCCGTTTTGGCAAAAATCAAATTCAACATATACTACATGCAAAAGACATTTTTTTGTACCCACATATTTGATAATGATAATAAATAACTGACAAATAATTTTATCTAATACTTACTCGAAGCGAATGTCCATCTCATCGTCCCTGATCATGCTTAGCTTCAGAATAACTCAAAAAAGTGAACCTTACAGCTGGACTATCACCATGCAACTGCTCTTTTTGAAATTTCGACATTCGAAGATGAGGTATACAATGCCATCTAGTGAAAAATCTCATAAATAGGCAACTATTGCAATTAGAAGAAACCTTTAACTGCGTTAACTATAAGTAACGCTAGGTCATAATGGGTTAACGAATCAGCCGTGACCGACCTGATCGCAAGCGTTATTCGTTCTTTAAAGTCATTCAAATCTGAAGGTATAGTTTTGTAAACATTGATCTTTACATATTCCCATAAAAAGAAATCTAATGGTGAAAGATAAGGTGATCGCGCTGGCCATTCAATCGATCCTCGCCTCCCTATCCACCGATTAGGGAAATGTATCGAGGTATTGTCGGACATTAACTTGGTAATGTGGCGGTGCTCCATCCTACTGAAACCATATGGTATTCACTGGAACTTGAGGAGTTCCTGGATCATTTTGAATTAGTGCCAAATAATTATTGCTATTCAAGTTGCCCACAATGAAAAAGGGACCAATAATATGGTTTCCTACAATTCCTGCCCAAACATTAACCTTTTGAGGGTATTGTGTGTGTTCTTCTCTCATCCAGTGAGGATTTTCCGTTGACTAGTAGCGGCAACTTTGCCGATTAGCACGACCATTAAGAGACAAAGTACACTCATCAGAAAACATAACGTCTTGTAATTGGATGATATTGTTATTCAACATGACCATCATTTGCTCACAAAAATAAGTTCTTCTATCAAAATCGTCTTACGTGAGCTCCTGAGCAAACTCTAACTCAAGCATAACATCTAATTTGAGTTCATCACTCATTGCATTGGCAGCTGCTTATTTATCTGCCTCACATGACCAACCTCGCGAAACTGCTTCTCTATTTTGCTTATTGTCGCTTGAGAAATGGGCGGTAAATTAGGAAATTTCTCATGAAATAGGCGAGCTACTTCCTGTTGTATTCGGGTTCAATCTCCGTAAACAATCTATTGTAAAACTGTTATTTTATGCATTTCCGTTAATCTAACCATTTGTCAGACTTGAAGTTAACGAACTTTAAACTTAAATTAAAATACTGACAACTAGCAAATTTCATACTTCACTACTTTGTTAGAATAGTAGCTAAAGGAATTATATTTTTCAATGAAACTTTGATTTAGAAATGTAAAACTTCATAAAATTCAAAACTTTACCTCTAATCGACTTTCTCAGTCGCATCAACATGTTACCTGACACCATTTCCTGTCTTCCTGTCTAGCCACGTCTGTAATTTTCGTCACAAGAAGTTTCCTGTAACCGCAGCAAAAACAAAACAAGGATACTGGCTGTCTTCCCACACTTATCGCGAATCTCTCATATTGCGTCCGCATACTTCTCCTCTTCCAAATTCGATATTTTCCTGACAAGCTTTTTATGCGCTGATGAAACTGGTGATTCGATATCGGAAAACAGAATTCGAGGAGACAAGAACGATATGAAAGTTGTAGTGGAAAACCGTACAGGGAAGACCAAAACTAAACTAGTTCCAATCTTCGTAAAATTTTTCAGTAAAATGTAAAAACACTGCAGTAAAGTAAAATTCAACCACACAAATTCGAACAAAAATATCTTTATTAGGTGAGAAGTTGCACGTTTAGGTAACTAGTAATATATAAATTTCGGATTTAAATAGTGTGAAATTTGATATTGCTTTGCATTCGCAAGTTTAATAATATTAGGTTCGGTTTCACTCAATACGCATCTCATGTCATGCTCCATATTCAGACGGTTTCTGGCTTTTGTTTTTAATGTAACAAGAGTCGAGAAACCAGTTTCACATTTGTAAGTTGTAGCAAATAGAATCAATATTTTTAAAGCTCTGTCAGCTATAATAGGATATTCTGCAGCTGCTTTCTGCCAAAATGTGCCTAGCGAGAAACGTCTAAATAGGTAGAAAATTGACAAATACGACCATCCTCAATAGGAAGATTCAATAAATTGTATCTGGTCTGGATTCCTGGCCACGCTGACCTGGAAGGCAATGAGGCTGCTTACTTCCTTGCAAAGGGGAGTGCTGCGAGTAGCAGCGTTTTGGTCCGGTCTGGTCTGGTTTTGCCAAACAAACAATGGCAAGAAGAATTAAAGACTTATGGAAGAATCTTCTAGGATTGGCTCACTCCAAGGCGTTTATTCATTTGTAGAAGTTTGATACCAAACAGTTGTTGGACTATAGAGCCGTACTCTTACCATCTGACCTGAAAGACCACTCACCATACATGGAGGGTTGAATAGTCCCACTCACTTTTGACCTAACCTAGCCTTACTATGTACCAACCACCATATCCTTAAATATTTGGAAGGCTTCAACATCTTGAGCGTTCATCATTATGGCTTTCTGAAACAAAGATCAACAGGCGAACTTCTACCGTATGTCACTCATATTTCCAATAACACAATCGGGAAACATGGAGAGTCAAGAGTTGTTGCGCTTGATATTTCTAAGGTCTTCGACCGTGTGTGGCATGAGATTTTGCTAGCTAAACTTCGATGCTATGGCTTGTCGGATCATTTTTGTGTATATCTCTCTAGCTTTCTGAAAGAACGTTCCCTGCAAGTGGCCGGTCGGTGGATATCCCTCGAATACTTTTACTATCTACGCTGGTGTTCCCCAGGGACCCATATTGTCTACAACCCTCTCTTTATTGTATACCAATGACTTATAATGTCAGGACTTATAATGTCCGCTTTCTGCTTCGATAAGTTTGTTGGACACCAATATATCTTGGCACAATCATGTCGCTGGACATGAACAACAAAGGTTCTTAAAAGCTTGGAACACTGTCCGAACCAGAAAACTGTATACACCTCAGCAACTTTTGATGCTTTATAAAGCTCAGATCAGACCTTCTTTGGAGAATTCTTCACATGTACTGAGCTCCTCTCCTAAGTTTACCTGAAACTGCTGGATTCCATTCAAAAAAAAACTATCCAGCTGATTGGAGACACGAAGCGATCCAATTCCAACGTGGCTACTTTCGCACAGGCCAACAAACTTAGAGCCAACAAACCCGGAAATTAGCTTTGAAACACCACCACTTCCACATTTATTATTTTACAACTTGATATATCTTTGTTATACTCTTTTTAAGAATCTGTCACAAACGATCTTACCATATCTTCAATAAAAATTTTGTTTGAAATCTCGATAATCAATAAATATATCTAAAAATTTTAATACATTTTGGAATGTTTCTGTTATACTACAATTGCAACTGATCTGAACTTGAAGGAGTTGATCTAAACTCATTAAATCATCTCCTTCTGGTGTGTCAGATAGTTTTTGTTGGACTCTTTGTGAACAATTCAGCGGGAGATACTTTCCACGTAGCTTTTGACTATGAAGTGAAATATGTGTTCAAAAAACATTGAAATGTATTTTGACGTTAACCAGCTGTCACTCGCTTACGAACGACTACCCTCAGAAGTCTTACGCGCTAAATATCAACGAGCTATTATCTTTGAACAGTATAATAGAGGATACATTTCTTGATATAGTAAAATTTCATAATAGTAGGCACTAAATTCTAAGAAACATTATTACATTAAAACGTAAACATTGTTGTCAGGTTGTGATTCTATAAAGTTTATCATTTGATGAAATATATAGAATGATGACATATATAGAATGACAACCTGACAACAATTATTTCGTTTTAATGCAATAATATTTCTGAGAATTTAGCGCCTACTAATATGGAATTTTAATATCGTGTAGTGAACCGTTTGTATACAGTATTTGTCCCAAATGAGTATAGTGCATTTCTTTACTACCCTCCCCCCTTTAATTTTTTGAACGAGTCAACTCAAAAAATTGAAATTTGGGGTAATAAAATTAATGCATGAATACTTTATTTTGAAATGAAATTGACAGATGAAACTTTCAAGATGGCGACTGGAAAAGGGGGTCTTGTGACATATCATTTTGAAGCTCCTGAAGATTACTTCGTAGCTCTAGAATATGAAGTCAATATCTTCACCTACTACAAAATGGCGGAACATTTAATAATTTCCTGAAGACAAAAACATTAATATCGATATGAGGTTTGTTGGGTTATTTTTTGCTTATAAAAACGACAATGAACATCATTGTTCAGTTAGAATATTTTCATTTAGTTTTCGGTTTTACAAGTGTCTCCTTCTACTGTGTGGAGACTTTTGAAGAGGAATAGGTATCATCCATACAAAATTAAAATGGTACATCAATGAACTGAAGATGACCCTGATCAAAGAACAAAATTATGCGAAATCATGACGGAAACCATTGCAAGGCATCGTACCTATCTAAACAATATTTGTTTTAAAGACGAATGTGCATTTTTTCAAACGGCAATGTTCACAGACAAAATTGCCGTTATTCGCGTGACACCAACCCTCACGTTTTCCGGGAAACACATACCCAATATCCAGAACAAATTAACGTTTGGGCAGGAATATTGGGAAACTATATTGTAGGGCCTCTATTTATTGATCAAAATTTACCAGGGAAACTGTATTTGTTAGGAATCACACGTTAAAAGGTAAGACCTCGTTAGTCCTTAGCTCGCACAAGTTTCTCAACTTCTGAGAGTTGTCGTTCGTATGGGAGCGGCAGCTAATTAACGGAAAAACAGATTTTAAACAGATTTAAACAGATATGCTGGAAACTACTGTTGTGCTGTACTGTCAGTGAAATCGTCGAAGCGAATCCTAATGAATCCGATATGGATATTGTATTCCAACAAGATAGAGCACCACCACATTACTCCGGACAAGTAAGAAACTTTTTGGATACTACTCTTCCCGGTCGTTGGATTAGTCGTCGAGGTCCTACAGAATGGCCAGCCCGCTCGCCAGATTTGACACCTCTGAACTTTTTTATGGGGCTATTTGAAGGAAAAGGTGTACTAAACTGAATCTGCTTCAATATTGGATATACGACAGAGAATAATTAATATTTGTAGAGATATTGACGTTACTGTGTTCGAAAATGTTCGGCGTCAAATATCGGATAGACATCTTCTGAACTGACCTAAGCTTATTACCTCATATTATGTAGTTAAATGTCAATGTATTCAGGCAATTATTAAAAGTTCCGCCATTTTGTAGTTGTTGAAGATATTGACATTATATTCTAGGGTTGTGAAGCATTTGTCAGGAGCTTCAAAAAGATGTGTCACAAGACCCTCCTTTCCGTTAATTTTTCCCCAGATGGCTCCCAGTCGCCACCTTGAAAGTTTCATCTGTTGATTTAACTTCAAAATAAAGTATTCATTCATTAATTTCATTATCCCGAATTTTCATTTTTTTAATTGACCCGTTCAAAAAATAAAAAGGGGGGGACATTAAGGAAATGAACTATGTAGTCAACGAGATACACAAAAGTAAAGTACAAATAGTAACGTAAACTTATTAAAGTTGCCCAATAGAACCAATAGATTTCATGAAGATAATAGTTGACTGGTTTAGTGTATAACTCCATTAGTTACTGACCTTAGTGTTGTTCAATTTTGAGGTTGGCAACCGTAATATTTCAACACAGCTCATTTCTTCTCCAAGAACTCCCAAGTTTTTCTGATCCACAAGGAATCTTCAACCTGCTTTCGCGAAGGGTGTTGTTTTTTTTTCGCAATAGATAGCTTTCGACTGCGCTTTGGGCTAGGATGAGTTCCATCTTTTCATAAATATACTTTCCGAAGACTCTTCAAGATATGAAAGGATTCTCATAGAATTCGAAAAACATTTTTATCATTATGCGTATTCTTTGATATGAAAGAAGTGTAGCTGATGTTGACAGGGACTATTCAAGATTGAATGCCGACAACATACTAATTGTCTACAGAGTGTTCCGTTCAAATAATCGTTTTGAACAATCATGATAACCAATAAACCCTATTTCAACAAACTGCAATATTTATATTGTTTATTCATGTTATATAAATGATGATGAAAGCCATCTGTGTAGTTCTCTCTCCTATGGTTTATGGCAGTAATGCCAATAATTTCGCAATTAAAACATTCAAAACATGAGTAAAAGCAAATATTAATACTGCTACTACAAACAAATGTTTTACACTCTACCCAAGAATCAGATAAAAACAATGAAATATTGATGTCATCGCTAAAAATAGAATCAGTTTCTGAACCTAGTTGTGTTATCGAAATTTGTTTTCTTTCATCTATTAATTGAGATAGACCTGTGAAAGTGACCGCCATTGTATACCTAAGTTATCAGAATCGTTTTGGCTAGAGAACTCAAAAATCAAATAGGCCTGCTACAGTGGTGATAAGCTTTGTGTTTCCACAATGACTGAAGCGATTATTCTACATTTTTGAATAATCTGTATATTTGTAAACTACTAATTGGGGTGAGGCTGTATTTTAAACAAGTCATAGTGTCAGGTAAAGATATAAACAGATTGATACATAATATTGGTCTTATGTTTTATTTTTATGAAGTCCTATGTATTATCTTGAATAATAATAACTATACAGGGTGTCCTTGGACTTCCTTTTTTTCTTTCGGCAATGTATAAATGGGGTCAAAATATCTCCAGTACTTCATATAACTTTTGTTCCTAAAATCCTTCGTTACCAAGTTACGGGCTTTCAAGGTTACAAAATGAAAAATGGATTTTCTTCAATATTTTTCAAGTGTGTTATGTATCTACGTGTCGAATAATTACGTTTCATATTGTGTTATCTGAATCTCATGAAAATCAACAGTTTCAAATTCTTATTCACAGCTGAAATATTCAGGAGTTTCACTGATAATTTAATTCGATGAAAGAAAATTTTCAACCCAATAAATGTAACTAAAAAAACGCACATTTAGCTATACAAAATATGGACGGAATTCGATATTCGCGTAGTTTGTTAGTTCAAAAACACCACGAATCTACAGAACTTGATAATTCATTTGTATTATCCCTACTATGTTGTTGCATTAACGTTATCACAGTTATTTCTGCTGTAAAAATTTTTCATTTCAAATAACGGTTGATATCTCAGGTTGGATGTCGTCGAACAAAAGTGCATTATTATCAAAAATCGTTGCTTCGATCGATATTCCACACGAGTA
The DNA here is from genome assembly GCF_000500325.1 of Leptinotarsa decemlineata. Lineage (NCBI taxonomy): Eukaryota > Metazoa > Arthropoda > Insecta > Coleoptera > Chrysomelidae > Leptinotarsa > Leptinotarsa decemlineata. The sequence continues at coordinate 87,437 of NW_019289821.1, forward strand.
CTTTTATTCAGAAAAATGTCTAAGTAACCCGATTTTGTTGAAAAATACTGAAAAATATCTGCCATTTCAAAGTTTTGGGGTGTGGACCGTCGGGGGTAGTCCGTTCCTGACTAGTGAAATTTTGACCCCATCTATACATTCACGAGAGGAAAAGAGGAATTCCAGGGACATCCTGTATATCAATATGAATGTACCAAACTGTAATCAAAAGTATTAGTGACTAGACACTGACAACCTTCTAAAGAAGCCTATGATGGTGAGTTGATTGACAGCTAACCGTATGTTTAATTATTGTATTCGAAATGTTACGAAATAATTTCTTATTTCTGCAAGAATATATTATATAAATCGCAAAACCGACTCGTTTATGCGATACTTTTTTTAACCCTCAGAGACAAAGTTTAAGATCATCCATATTAAACAAATGAGACTTATAATTGCGAAAGTCACTCACTTTACACTCGCTCATTCATCTCTGTTTCTCCGTACTGGTGAGTCATAGGAAGCTAAAATTTGGTATATAGGTGCTTTTTAGGTCTTAGATGCGCACTAAGAAGAAATTTTCAAATATTCCAACTGGGGTTCCCCTCATGGGGGTAAAAGGGGCGTGTAATCATATGAAAATCATCTTTTTATATCTGTTCCTGCGTATCACTATATTTTAGGAGGATGAAGTGTGGTACGAGGGTTCGTTTTATATTGTAGATATGCAACGAGAAACTTTCTTATTAGTCAGTGGGCAATGCTTGAAGGCTGGCAATAAACAAATCTGAAGAAATGAACTTTGAACGTTCAAACCAGTCTCGGATATACCAACACAGTAGGTTGAATGGACTGACGCCTATCAGAAATCAACTACTCCTGGTTAATACCTCGTTCAGAAGATGGAGTGACATTTTGTTGTTCACTCCAACTTAAGAAGAGGAATGAAATACTCTGAAAGAATTCAGCTTTTCAATTATGGAATATCATTGACTTTAGGTCGATGATGGCCACTATCTTGCACTGACGAGTGGCTAATGAGCCCGAAACCGGTCTGTAAGTGTGCCCGTTCCTAAATTGAAGGTCGACTCTTTCAGTTGTATTGCCAATTGCATATGCAGGAAATTTTCTGTGAAGATTCCTGCACTGACGCCTGTCAGATATGATCCAACGCCCATCGTGGTATTAGCCAGGGGAGTAGTTGTTTTCTGATAGGCGTCAGTCCATTCAACCTACTGTGTAGGTATATCCGAGACTGGCTGGAACGTTTAAAGTTCATTTCTGTAGATTTGCAATGAGAAAGTATTTTTAAATATTCCAACTGGGGCTCATCCATAAAACAATATAATCTTTTCATCCCTGTTTCTCCATGTCCTTAATTTTCTGGTTGGGTAAATTTATATTTGGTATCAGATTGCACCTGTCCGGAGCCGGGGCTGCCGCTAGTCATTATATATAATTGAAAAGTATTCGCATGCTATTGATATGGAATTTGGAATCGATAAATGTGCAACAGTTCATCTTAAAAGAGAACGATGCGGGGATTGCGGAGGGGATGTGCAGCTCAGAGTGACGTATACAACGCCATTCACAAGAGGTAACAGCAGTGAAGAACTCTCACAGAGGCATGGATATACACATAACTCGGAAATATCTGGTCATCGGAACTCTCGGGGAAAAACAAAGTTGCTGCTACGACTATGCTTGCAGTTCCAATCTTACTCTACTGGTTTGAAGCAGTGGAGTGAATTAGTCGGAGATGTACTAACACGGCGTAAAGGCCCAGAAAATATCTTCATAGTAGTTTGCATCTCAAATCCTCTGTTCCACAGTTGTACTTCCCCCACAACAGGGCGGCTGAGGACTTTTGAGTTTGGAGTCTCTGCATGGTCCGCGAGCATGAGAGCAGGCATTGGAACGTTTCTATTTAGCGCAGCGGCCCGAGCGACTGATGGACTTGGTTTAGTTTTCACTGAAAAAATGGGTTGAGAGTCAAAGCGAGTATCTGAATCTCATAACTGTCTTCAGCAAACAGTAAATTAGAAGAAAACCGCGTTCTGGTCACAGGCATGTATCGCAATGAACCTGGAAATAGCTAACCAGCCCTCAACTTTAGATATTTGTAGGCACTGCAGCTGACAGCAACATGAAAATGATATCAAATTGTCACTATCATCATTTCACAATTACTTCCAATATCTCACGTTGGTGTCGAGTCTAAGGACATAGCCTGCCACGCCGATGATCAGCGCAGCGTTCAATTCTGCGATCTTTTTTAATTCCCCAATGACGTGTGCTGAGACATCACAAAGGTGTGGAGAGCCGGAAAAAGTGACAGGTTGAGGAAAGCGTGCCACGTGACTGGGTGGTCTGTCGTGTTGAGGGATACGCCGATCGTCAGTTTGAATTATTTATGCCCACAGAAAATTCAAATCTCCCGCCACGATGTACTGAGATGCAGAACCGTGTGCTCTGTTAGCTGGTAAGATGCGTGACAATTTGAGGACGCTACGTGACAATTTGGTACACTCCGATTGGTTCACCGCTGGGTGACAGGACACCACGAGACTGGGTAATCTGTATGCCTTGTATGGCGAGCTGAGAGGCAACCTGGCTGGTGTGATGACATCACAGTCTGCCTGAATAGGGACTACTTTTTCTAGACAATTTTACATTATTTACATTTTTTATACTTGGAGGTATTTTTACTATAAGTCATGTAGGATAAGCCTATGGAGGTATATGTAAATTCATGTGTAGGTGTGATGTTCCTATTTAGAGTGGAAGCATTGGTCTTTCTTCGTAAATAGTACATTACTTTAATTCTTGTTCCGAAAGGTGGAACTTTGACTTGCTACAAATGTATTGCATGGATATGTAACGTGACCAATAAGGTTCTATTCTATTCAAGCACATGCTCGATTGAAATTTGGGAAGCAGAATGTCAGATTCTCCAACTTTATAGAAATATAACAGATCTTTAAAACCCACAGAACACAATTATTCAAAGCACGTTTTTTTGGATTCACCCCACTTTGCAGCGTTTATGTTGAAACATTTTTTCCACAAGAACCCCGTTCAGATAATTGACCAACTCATATGATATGAATTACGTAGAAATAATTCGACAGGAAACTCGCAAGAGCAAAGTTTCACATTTCGTCTTGATTAACCATTTCCGCGGGATATTCCAGGAAGAAATGTGATTACCCGCTGTATTCAACATCAAGATTCGTTTCCTGCAAAATGATTCCCTGGGCTGTGTAGTTTATTCGAGACCTTCGTTTCCTTTATCGAAAAGGAAGTTTTGGGAGATAAGAATATTCCGGGAAAAACAATTTTTGTCACCATAAACGGTTATTATCGTGTAGGACGGAAGATAAATGTTGACCACTGTTACTAAGTTCATATAGTTTATAATTTAGATGACATACTCGCCTCAAAGTTTTTAAGTTACTAAGAATATACAACAAGTAGGTACTACTGATAGGACAGTGAAATTATTGATATACTAAAAATTTGAGCATTTTTCACTTTATAACTAATGAAATTTCCATATGATTCGAATGAAAATTCAGATGAATTGTTAATATTATTTCTTTGAGAAATCGTCTATTGGGAACAAAAATTTACAGATTCAAAATTATTGAATTATATTGACTACCTAGAAAAAATATTCAATCCAGTGCGAAAACTTTTACATTTTTCGAATATTTTTCGCTACTGAGTTCTTTAATAATAATAATAATTTATTTGCCATATGAGATCAGTTACATTAAAAATGTGTATATATATATGAAATGGTAAATGAATTGCAGCAATCACTAAACGAAGGTCTTTGAAAGTGGTGTAGTAACCTTCTTCCGAATATAATAAATAAACATTTCTGTCTTTTTCATTACAGACAATTTGGCTTATTATCACATACTAGCAAATACATAAATTTTAATAACATATACAAACTAATAGACATATACATATACGGTATTGATCAGATAGAAAAATAATAAAATTGTTGGGCGTATTAGGCTACGCCCATAATAGTTTTATTATTTTTTATCTGATTAATACCGTAGATTGTTGAGGAGAGTGGTATGACGACTGCTGCCTAGGACCTTCCAAATTATTTTTTAGTACATTATCTACATCATAATTATCTTTTTTTAAAAAACCATTCAACATACAATTTTTTTTACTTACTTTATTCAAAAAGTCTGTTGAACATTTATGATTTTAACTCATTATATGACCTTATGTACATTCGGAAAATCAATTGCGAATTGGCTTGTCCTTTGAAATAAATGAATTGATTATCATAACTGTTGGAGGCGTTATATTGTAACTGAACAGCAATCAAAGACACAAGAAATGTGTACACTTGAAAGAATTCGTCAGTGTGACTTTCAAAACAGCTTCTGGAAAATATTACCAATAGCTCAGCCAGCCGGCAATGTAAACAAGTCATCTTCTCGAAAATAATTTAACAATTTCCTGCTCAACTCCATAATAGAATAAATATTTTCTTAAAAATGAGGCAAGTGCCACAAGTTTCGCACGTGTGCCGGTTGCTGATCAACATTAACTCAATGAATTAATAATAGGGGTGATTCAACATTGCAAGGTTTTCGTAATTTTCCATTCAACAAGTTGAATTTCAAATGAAATATGTGGGGATAATATGAAATAAATCGTTCATTATTATTGCAAACATTGAAGGGGTAATTTTTAGGAGGTAATAGCTTTTGAAAAAGGGAATGTTTTGGCTTTTTACCTCTCCAAAGCTTATTTTCATATATTTTGCTTTTTTTTGTCCTTCGGAAGTTTCTCTCATTTCTTATACAAATTTAGGGTGTTCCGAAGTTGGGCAATGGGGAATGTTCCTCCTGACGAAAATCAAGTAGTTTTCATAAAAGACCGCTTAAACAACGCATTTTAAACTTATCATTTCAACCTTTTTCTTTGAAAAATTATTTAGTAACGCGCGGCTCGCCCATTTTACGGTCGCCATAATCGACCTACCGAGAGGACAATTCGCAATGTGATAGATGAACTGGAGCCCACTGGTTCTGTAAATAATCGACCAACACCCGTACTTCGACGAAACGCAACATCTGAAAACATCGCCGCTGTCTATAAGGCGCGGTTCCCACTGGACATACGATAAGCGATGCAACAGGTGATTCGATAAGCAATCCGATCCTGATTTGCATTATGCATGTCTAATGGAAGCAAATAATCTAGTGCACAATGGAGAGATCGCGATACTACACCGATAATTATCGGAATCGCGTCGGTGAGGGGGACACAGCTGCCGGGTTTAGCTCGCGAAAGAGATGCGCAATATCCTTCGATACGTTCATGTCGGGTCAGCAAGAAGATGTGCAATCCTCTATTTCCTTCGTGAAATTGGTGGAGCAGAACCCATGCTTCTCCAGTTCCCTTGACAGCAATCTCATTAAAACATGGTAACCATTTGAGCTAATTCTATAAAACTCTGTAAATTTCTGTTCATGTTGAGGGAGCTTACGGAAAACCACTGCCGAACTGTGTTCAATATTAAACATTATATGGGTGCACCCAGTATTTCTTAGATTCCCGTTTCCTTTTTTGCAAGTAGCGGTAAGCAAAAACAACGTCCTTCTGAGATCATGACGACTGATGAAAATAACTGCTGCGTTGCTTATCCTATAGGCTATCGTTTCGCTCCACTGTGTACTGGTGTATTGCGAAGATGAAATATTGCTCATGTTGCATCGCTTATCGTGTCGCTCCAGTGGGAATGACATCTAAAGGCCGGGACACACCTGTCATACAGCCTTCAGATCCGACTACCATCATACAGTCGGACAAGTGTCTGAGAGGGAAATGGTACTTTAGTCCGAATAGAGTAGTATATATAGTACACATCGTTCCAATACGTGGCCAATCCCGCTCCCACCCGACTCCGTTCCTATATTCGATCATGATCCGATCATGCAGTCTATTGGTTCTCCAGCTGCGGGACGCGTATCGCATGGAGTTTGTATGATATTTGAGTTTTTTGTTTTCTTCAAATTAAATTTAAAAAAATGTCATTAAAACCGGAGGAGCTTATTGAACAAGTCAGAAAATATCCAGTTCTGTATGATCAGACTGAAGAGCTGTACCGCTGTTCTCTATGAGAGCTCTCCGATTTTCTTCATCTTCTTCTTCCAAACAGAATGCCATGATGGCTAAATTGCATGATGGCTGAAATTCTTGAACATTTTGCTTAGAGGACCTTCCGAGATATTGTTTGAATCGACACAGGCGGGAGTGGCAAGTGTATCAAGCCGGAGCGGTAAATCGGAAAGAAGTCGGAAGCATGTATGACAAGTGTGATTACCCACTGGCGATCCTGCACCGATCCGGTTTTGGGGCAAAATCAAACCGGAGTCGGATTGGAGAGGTGTATGAAGAATTGTGTCTCGGCCTTAACAGTGTGCAGGAGAATCCAAGGCAGTCGATTTCGCATCGCTCACAAAAACTCGGCCTTTCACAGACCACATCTTGGCGAATTTTTCGTCATGACTTGGGCCTGCACCCGTAGAAAATGCAACTGAACCAGGTAAACGACCATAGACAACGACGTGTGCTCGCTGAATAGGCTCTAGAGTAGTTGACAACTGACCTTAATTTTCATCGGAAAATTAGGTACTAGTTACTAGATGACTGGGTACGTGAACAAACAAAATTGTCGATTTTGGGACGATACCAATCCGCATGAGATCCAAGAGCGTCCTATGCATCCCGAGGATGGTGTGGATTTTGGGCTGGCAGCATCATTGCTCCATATTTCTTTGAGAACGACGATGGCCAGGCCAGCACTGTCAACGGCGAGCACTATAGGTCAATTATCACCAACTTCTTTTGGCCTGAATTGGATGATCTAGACATTCTAGACACCAACAGGATAGTGCTACGTGCCAAACAGTTCTTGCCACATTGGATATGATTTTCTGCACGAGCGATTTGAGGGCATGGTCATCTCACGGGTACATGATGTGAACTGGCCACCAAGATCGTGCGATTTGACCCCATTAGACTTATTCTTGGTGGGGCTTTCTTAGGTCGCTGGCGTAACCGAATAAGCAACAAACCACAGAGGTCCTCAAAGCCAACATAACCCAAGCCACCGGTCAAATTCTAAAATTAACTGGTGATCACGCAATTAAATAAAGTGAAACAAAAATGATCACCACAGAAAATCATAAAAAAAAATTTGGAAAACTCAAAGAATCCGCCTATATTCTTTTATACAAGTATCATAGGACATATAGAAGCATCATAGGAAAGTGACATACTTTGGTGATCCCGACATACTTTGGTGATCCCTACATACTTTGGTGATCCCGACATACTTTGGTGATCCCTACATACTTTGGTGATCCCGACATACTTTGGTGATCCAACATTGCTCTGTTTTTGAAAACCAAAGGCTTTCACGAGGCTTACAGAGATAATAATCGAGAAGCAAAAACAATGAAAACAAAATAATCAATGTTGAATAGATCAGGAGTATATATAGGCCAAACGAGGGGAACCTTTTCCCAAAAAATAAAAGAACATATGAGTAGTTTATTGAATGTGAAAAATAAGTCAACTTTTGCAAACCATCTATTGGCAGGGGGGGATGAGTTTGACAAAGGCTATAACGTAATACATTTGGAATAGAAATGTTTAAACCTCGATCTTTCGAAATTGATAAAATGAAAAATTCAAAAAATGTACTGAATGACCAAATAGAATTGAATTCTTTGTCTCTGCTAAATTTCTTGTCTAATGTATTGGTGATTGAATGAATTGATAAACTTTATTTCATTATGATTAAATTTTTGAATCATTACTTCATTAACAGGGAAAGAACTTTTATAATTGGATAACCCTTACAGCGAAGTTACAGTGCATATGACCAGACTAATTACTATCCTTCAGAGTTAGAGGAAAGAAAATACAATCAACGTAACATGTAAAATTCAAACCTGTCCTTGTTCGACACCTGAACAAAGTCATCATCATCAACGTATTCGCCGAAATAAAATGCGTGTAGACTGCAAATGAATGAATTATAATGCAAAATGTATAAAGCCGCGTATAAGGAATTGTGACGTTACCACTTCAAAGGTTGTTCGAGGTAGTTTATAATTAAAAATAAGTGCACTCACTTTTGCGCCGTTGCCAGTTCTAAACGTGATTAACAGAGACAAGAGTATTCCTGACGTAAATGTAGACGTCAAACTTAAGATAAACATCCTAATATCGGAAGATTCTGGAATGCACTCGATTAATTAATTTATCGAGGGGGTATTTTCAAACATAATGATACTTTTTCATCGAATAATATATGGAAATTGAAGCTCAAGCCACTTTTTTCTTTACCATCCAATGCGAGTTGACCGAAAAATGAATTAAGTATGTGAAGTGAGTGAATTCATTCAATGGGGAATGNATATATATTTTATACTAATTTTAGAGTATCAACCATGTAACAGAATTGTTTTTTTTTGAAGGGAGGAAAGTGTGATATATCAGCACGTTATTTATATCATTCTGTATATATAAAGGAAATAAACTGCCCGATTCTAGTTTGTTTTTATTACTACCTAAAGCACAACATACTTTTTATATTGTTATAAAAAGTTGTGCGACGTCTCCTTTTGTTTCGACCTTCATGAAAATAAACATTGTGAATTGAGTTTCTAAAGGAGCTGTTGTTTCATTTACCTGCCCAATTATAAATTGATTTCAAGTTATCACAGTTGTCAAACCAAAAGTGTAGAAAAGTTGAATGTAAACCGAATAACAGGTATATACGAGGCCTTCTACTTTTTCGAAATATAATAAAAATTGAGAATTTCTTCGGAAACGATATAAAAGTGGCAACCGCGATATCGATACACAACTGATACCTTCACCGTTCCACCGAGCCGGTGTATTATAAATAAAGATGATGTCACCCAACAAAANATTTACTTTTGTCTTTATATTTTAGTTAATAACGCTCATACAAGGTAATAAGCCTGATGTAGTCCTTCTGGACCACTAGAGCAAGACGATATTTGTCGTAGAGTTTTCAGCTTCTAGCGAGACGAATATGGTCCGAAAAGAGGAGGAAAAACGGATAAAATATCAACATTTTCTCTTCGAACTCTCGCAGACTATATCCAGACCACTCTGTCAGGATGGTTGTTCTGATTATTGGAGTCCTTGGTGGAATGAGGTCCTTTCTACTCTCGAATCCCAAAATCATACCGACTTGCCGCACTAAGGCAGAAATCTTAGCCGGAAAGATGAAAAGGCTGTCATTCTTGGCTCTCTGCGCTTGCTCAGGGCACATGCTTCTCGGACCCAATGATCACTTACCCCACGGTGTGGGGAGTGGTCGTTGGTTGATCATGCTGGCGAGCCTTCCCGAATGTATCGGGGATAGAGCCTGACAGCGCATACTACGATAATAATAATAATGACTGGTTTTATTGATAAGTTCATACGTGGGTAACCAGTACATACATAGTAGGATCCATTTTTCGTCCATGTTCAAAACATTAATTAATAAATAACCTTTCCTTACATTATCATATTGATATACATACAATTTAAGTAATAGCCCAAGCTTGTCTCAAATTGAACAATGTTAATATTGAATAGTTCAACTTAGATTAGTTTATCACTTCTGACCGGCGTTCCGAGACGCACGTCTTTTTTTCATAGAAATGAGTTTCCTGATAAATACCTCTTCTCAAAATATTGTTACTGTGACGAAATCATGAAGGAAGATTTTGTGAGCTTTGAGCTTTAATAATTATCGATAATCTCAAACAATCTATAAACGAATATTGGTACCTGTTGCGCTCTAATCTCCACGTTGTTTCATTCTCCGTGGGATTAATCTATCTCATTACCATTTTGAATGTCGGATTGGCTGACCCTATAATATAAACATGAACATAAACAATGTAGCATTCCATTTTGTCATATAAGTTTATTATTGGTAATTTATTATGCATGATCAATAAGTTTGTGTTAATGATCGGAACGACTATTATGAATACAGAACGATCAACTGTGCACGAGAATTCTCAGAATTTAGATAATATACATGAATGAGAGCGCAATATGGAGAATGGGAGATTATAGGTCGCTTAAAATTATTGACTTGCTATACTCAACTAATGTACATAAGCAGTTTTATCGTAGAAATCGTGTAGCCAGTTCATGATTCGGTATATTCAAATTAATATCATTATTACAAGGTATAAAACGAAGTCGTTTCCCGCTGTCTGTTCCTATGTATGCTTAGATCTTTAAACTACGCAACCAATTTTGATGGTATGTCTATCTCTTAGGCCGATGACACACTTCGCGATTTCCGGGCGGTTTTTTATTTTTATGCCAACCCCAGCATTTAAATGGAACATGACAGTGTTTGCGATTTTTAACAGCGGCAAGGGCGAACAAGTAGAAGAAAAACCCAGGTGAACGAATGGGACCCGACAGTGTCGGCTATTTTCGAGCGGTTTTTTAGTTGCCATTCGAGCTTGGAACTGAAAACTTTAATTTTTAGAATAGAAAATTACCCTTGTTTGTGGGATAAAAGGGGGTATGTCTTACAAGTATGTATTTTGTTTTCCTAATGCAATCTTTCTGTAGCAAAGGTCGAACAGTTGCCACAAGTTCATCGAACGACTTAATGGACATTCGGTAATAGGTGGTACGGGTGCGCGTCGTACCTCTTTGGGTGGCGTCTTCCAGCAAGAGTGTCTTCTGTTTCTGGAGCGCAAAGGAATATCACCATTTGATTGTGAAATATCGCAGCAGCAGCAACAACAGACTTCATAGTTGCTTTGAAGGCGCCAACGATACTATAGGGAATATTTCCCCTCCAGTCTTAAACCCGGACTACCAGGAAATCACTCGGTAATTTCCGTTCGGAAACCGTGCTGGAAAAAACCGCTCAGAAATCGCGAAGTATGTCACCGGCCTTAGGGATAACCCACAATAACCATTTTTTATCCTCGAGAAATACTGGCTTATTTACGAAGCGATTTTAAGCAATACAGCATTAATCATTATCCAATTAGGTACCTTAAATTCATTGTACATTCAATTTAGATTAATATGGCCCTTAACAGCATGTAATTCAATCGAATATTTTTGGATATTTTACAGATTTAAAATGCAGGGACATAGCGGTGGCGGCGGTACCAGCCGGGGAGGGGGGCGGTGCGTGCTTATGAATAGCGCGTCGAACGCCGCGCTTCGGCTTATAGCACTTATTTTATGGTTAGCAAAGATCGCAGGCCTTTATATGTATATTTTTTATCATTGCACCATGCGGAGTCGGGGCAACAGTGCTTCCCCACAGCAGATCTGCAACACTCTTCTTGACACGAGTTTCGTTTCAAAATTCGTGTCAGATAAGTACTAAATCTTCAACTCTAAATTTGCCTGTTTATATACAAAATTAAATCACCTCCTACTTTTATTTCAGTTGTGCATCCATGGATACAAGTTGCCGGAAAAATTTCTGAGACTGTCTAGTGTCATGATTAACAGAAAAACAGAAAAACAGATTTCAAACAGATTTTAAACAGATTTCAAACAGATGTNAAATAGAAACATTGAATCATATATTTTCAACTTGTATAAGTTGAAGTACGGAACGCTGTTCCGAACTTGAACTTATACAAGCAACAAGCCCCAATAACCATTCAAACAGTGCTATACAAACCTAATATTGAAATTGATTATCAAACATATTGAATATAATAAATTTGAACTGTACAAGAATGACCTGAAAAAACTACTTTCTTCACTTATTCCACTTTCACACATCCTTAAAGCAATCATAACTATACCCTATATTTGTGTAATAATATCTAACAAACTTCATCACAGAAAATATTTACAAGAAAAAGAAGATCAACACAAATAGATAGCAAAACAAGAAGGATTACAACATGGTACATACCAGACAAAGTTCAATGCGCCTGAATGGAAGCAAAAACCAAACACATCATAAAGAGAAAGAGAGAGAGAGACTAACATCATAACCTGATCCCCCTGGAAGAAGGGTTGGTTCACAGATGGATCAAAAACACCTTCCGGTTCTGGTGCAGGTGTTTTCAGTCGCAGACCCAGGACAGTTATACCTGGAACCTATGCGATTGTATTTCAAGCGGAAATTTACGCTATTGAATTGTGTGCGGAGAGATTGGAAGAATCCAACCTCATACACAGGTCAATAAAAATATTCTCGGATAGTCAAGCGGCATTGAAAGACTTAACAGATTGTCCCTGGTCTGGATTCCTGGCCATACTGGCCTGGATGGCAATGAGGCTGCTGACTCACTTGCAACACCTGGATGGCAAGAATATTTATGGACTTCTGACATAATCTTCCAGGATTGGCTCAATCCAATTTGTTGGACTTCAGTAGGGATGAACTACGATATCTAACAGGCCTTCTTACAGGTTACTGTCATTTGAATAATCATATGTAGAGACTCGCACTATCGGAAGACAGTGTGTGTCGCCTCTGTTTGCAAAATGATGAAACAGCAGAGCACATATGTTGTGCTCCTCCACCGCAACCTTTGCGGGTTACGGTGGAGGGTCGAATAGACCCACTCACTTTGTAACTAACCTAACCTAACCTAACAACATAACCTAACAAACCAAACGTCGCCGTCGACAGTTCATTCAAACTCCTTCTTAATGTTTCAAACGTTTTGTTAGTTATTCTGCTATTCTTGTTTCAAAAACTGTGTAACTAACACGTTTTTACAACTTTGCTGTATTGGTCTTGTAATGGTCTTTTGATTTGCTTTCGGGTTTTGCCGTGGTCTTTGGTTATAACCTTCAAACGTTTCAACTGCAACTGCGGCAGTCATATTCAATGGCGTGATCGAAGTACTTTTCTTGATGTGTCAACAGTTGACACATTCCTATATAAGAGTAGTGGTCCTTCTATGTTATGTTATAGACATTGTTTCGTTAGTGTTCACACTTAATTAATGAATGCAATGACGAGTCCAAACTATTTTCTTAGGAATCTTTTGTTCAAATATATAATCGACCTGAATTGTAATCAGCAGAGTCACATGTGTCCTATATTAATACTCCGATTTGATAGATTGCAAGTTGGACGAGATAAGATTGACAGTTTGGTTTAATATACCTCAACATGTTTGTTGTAGATAAAAAGTTAATATTACTGTTCAATAATTATCTTATCCTTGGTAAACATATGACGTCAAGTGGCCATTTTCGTGATAAGGTTCAAATAAATATTTTTCCAAAATGAAAATCGAAAGTTTCATTGTCACCTTACAAGGAAAAAAATTCACGACATCATGTAGGAGAAAGTTCTGAAACAAAATAGGTTATAGGTAGAAATTTTTCACCAATTAAAAAAAAAGACCATGACATATCTGATTATTATGTTTCGACTGATTAATAAGTATTTCGATAAGTATCTTTGCAAAAGAAACGAAAATCATCTAGTAACAACGTGATACGAATTATTTGAAAATTTTGGACTCATGAAATACCGATTAATAAACAATATGAATTTAGCGTCAATCTTTTCAATAAAATGAGATTCTCAGATGAACGTCTCCTCATTTGTTGAAGGTAGAAAACAAATAACAACTATCAATACATATTAGAAACGGGTATTAACAAGACTCCACTCTAGATTCGAAGATGTTTATTTTGTGAGTAAACAATCTGGACTCAGTTTTTACCAAAGTTGATTTTTTAGCCTATATATTTATAGTTGAGTACTAAACTAAATTGGTGGTCCACAATTCTTTATTGGGTAGGTGTGGTGCCAGCAACGAAATCTAATATAAAACTTAATTATACTAACCAAGACATATCTTATTCAAAAACCGAATAGCTTTTGTCGATATTGAAGATTTTCTTTTTTCATTTAATAGATCATTTTTTCAAGTGCCGGCACCTTAAAAAATTGTATTCGCCTAATTTATTTCGTACCCATTTTTGATTTCATTTTGCTGGTTGGTTTCGTATTTATACAGTAATATTATTTCATACAGCTTAGACTTTAAGGGCAAAGCCCAAATCTTTGCCATTATTGAACAGACTTTCATCTCGACACATCCAGAATCATTCTGGTAATGCATGGCTATCTTTTTCAATAAAAACGCCACTTCACAAGTCATAGTTTTAGTTATCTTCTTTATACTCTCCTAGTTCTGTATCGACTATCTAACTACACGTTTAATTCAATGCATTTTTTAGTCCAGAAAGATGAAAATACACTAAATCGAGAATTAATTAATCAATATTCTACATGACATATAACAGTTCTATTAGTATTTTGATCTAGTGAATGACTCTGAGTGAGTAATAGTGAGGTCACTCGTAACAGATAATGCAAAACCGTTTATGCTCTGTTAAACATTTTTTTCCGCTAGCTTACAACCTATTGTTGAAATTTAGCTCATATGCTTGTGTTACGTGAATAATAATAACAATAATAGGTCTTTTACCCCAATCCGATCACATACATAACATAGGAAACGTCAACACTTCAATTTGAAAAGGTTATATTTTTAGGAGTGACTAATTTTTGGGGAAAGATGGAGTAGTAGAATCAACACTTTATTGTGAGATTTTCATTGAACGGTTTTACAAAAACGCAACACCTGCTTCGGGCGTGTCTTCACTAACTATCTTCTACATATTCAATGCTTTATATACCTAATCCTACAATCTGAAGTACCTACATTTCAAGTACCTGAGTTTGTAATGAATTGAATTACCTGAGCTTGTATACCATATTTGAAAAAATATTTAGTAACGGGGAATTAATCAATTCTAATTGGTCATTCAGTAAATTACCCGAATTCTAGAATCTATTAATTTCTAAACATTCTGAAAGATTGAGTTTCAACCTTTTTTCTTCTTAATCGGAATTGGTCTTTCTATTCACAAAACTAGTTCTATCTTCTTTAACTCTTTGGAAAAATGTTCTCCCAGTTTGGCCAATATACAGTTTTGGGTTTCTCTTCGATACTCTGAAAACTCGAAAACATTCAATTAATTCGAAAATCAGTTAGCCAACCATCATGTTTTCTCCAACATCTGAAAGTTTTCTTTGTACTTGTGAAATACGAAAGTGGATTATATCCTGAAAGAATCATTCAATTTGAAGAAAACGGCGAAGTATTAATATCGTCCATGAAGAAATCGGCTTCAAATTAGAAATGGCCTTCAACTCCTGATCAAATTCCATACTCAACGGACGAAACTGTTTAACAAATCCATGAGCCAGAACAAATAGGCCTACGGGAAATTTTTAAAGTAAATGAGCTGCAAGTTTACAGTGGTCTCTTGGCTAGTGTTACTGTTAGTAAAGTTCCTAAGCCTCATTGAGAGATGAAACTTTCAAGATGGCGACTGGGCGCCATCTGGGGAATAAAATTAAACGGAAAGGGGGTCTTGTGACACATCATTTTGAAGCTCCTGGCGAATACTTCACAATCCTAGAATAATATGAAGTCAATATCTTCACCTACTATGAAATGAAGCCCCAGGTCGTCTGTCCATTCCGGAAGAACAGCAAGTGCAAATAATTGGTGAGAAGGTAGTAAATCCTGAACAGTCTACTTATTTCGTCGCGAATGTTTGTGAGGTGTCTCCTTCTACTGTGTGGAGACTTTTGAAGAGGAATAAGTATCATCCATACAAAATTAAAATGGTACACCAATTAACTGAAGATGATCCTGATCGAAGAACAGAATTCTGCGAAATCATGACGGAAACCATTGCAAGGCATCCTATCTCCACAATTTTTGTTTAGGTGAGAATGTACAGTTTTTTAAACAGCAATGTTCATAGACAAAATTACCGTTATTGGAGTGACACCAACCCTCACGTTCTCCAGGAAACACATACCCAATATCCAGAAAAAATTTACGTTTGGGCAGGAATATTGGGAAACCAAATTTTAGCAACTCTATTTATTAATCAAAATTCAACAGGGGAACTATATTTGAATATGCTGGAAACTATTGTTGACCCTCTCATCACTGAAATCGTCGAAGCGAATCCCAATGAATTCGATATGGATATTGTATTCCAACAAGATGGAGCACCACCACATTACTCCAGACAAGTAAGAAACTATTTGGATACAACTTTTCCTGGTCGTTGCGTTGGCCGTCAAGGTCCTACAGAATGGCTAGCCCGCTCGCCAGATTTGACACCTTTGGATTTTTTTAAAGGGCTATTTGAAGCAAAAGGTGCACGAAACTGAACCTGCTTCAATATTGGAAATACGTCAGAGAATAATAAATATTTGTAGAGATATTGACGTTACTGTGTTCAAAAATGTTCGGCGAGATATATCGGATAGGCTGTTTCTCATATTATGTAGTTAAATGTCAATGTGTTCAGGCACTTAAAAGTTCCGCCATTTTGTAGTAGTTGAAGATATTTATATTTTAGGGTTGTGAAGCATTTGTCAGGAGCTTCAAAAAGATGTGTCACAAGACCCCCCTTTCCATTAATTTTTTTTCCCAGATGGCGCCAGTCGCCATCTTGAAAGTTTCATCTGTCAATTTCACTTTAAAATCAAGTATTCATGCATTAATTTCATTATCCCAAATTTGAATTGTTTGAGTTGATCCGTTTAAAAAATTAAAATGGAGGAGACATTAAAAAAATTTAATTTTTTGAGCGGGTCAACTCAAAACATTGAAATTTGGGGTAATGAAATTAATGCATGAAAATTTTATTTTGAAGTGAAATTGACAGATGAAACTTTCAAGATGGCGACTGGGCGCCATCTGGGGAAAAAAATTAAATGAAAAGGGGGTCTTGTGACATATCATTTTGAAACTCCTAACAAATACTTCACGATCCTAGAATGATATGAAGTCAATATCTTCACCTACTATGAAATGAAGCCCCAGGTCGTCTGTCCATTCCGGAAGAACAGCAAGTGCAAATAATTGGTGAGATGGTAGTAACTCCTGAACAGTCTACTTATTTTGTCGCGAATGTTTGTGAGGTGTCTCCTTCTATTGTGTGGAGACTTTTCGAAGAGGAATAGGTATCATCTATACAAAATTAAAACAGTATACCAATTACCTGAAGAACAGAATTCTGCGAAATCATGACGGAAACCATTGCAAGGCATCCTATCTCCACAATTTTTGTTTAGGTTAGAATGTACATTTTTTTAAACAGCAACGTTCATAGACAAAATTGCCGTTATGGGAGTGACACCAACCCTCACGTTTTCCGAGAAACACATACCCAATATCCAGAAAAAAAATAACGTTTGAACAGGAATATTGGGAAACCATATTGTAGGACCTTTATTCATTGATCAAAATTCAACACGGAAACTGGTTTTGAATATGCTGGAAACTACTGTTGACCCTCTCATCACTGATATGCCCCCCCTCCTTTTATTCTTTAAACGGGTCAAGTCAAAAAATTAAAGTTTGGGATAATGATATTAATGCATGAATACTTTATTTTGAAGTGAGATTGACAGATGAAACTTTCAAGATGGCGACTGGGCGCCATCTGGGAAAAAAAATTCAATGAAAAGGGGGGTCTTGTGATACATAATTTCAAAGCTCCTGACGAATACCTACTTCACAACCCAACAATATGAAATCAAATCTTCACCTAATACAAAATGGCGGAAAATTTAATAATTTCCTGAAGACAAACACAACAGGGAATTATATTTGAATACTGGAAACTATTGTTGACTCTCTCATCACTGAAATCGTCGAAGCGAATCCCAATGAATTCGATATGAATATTGTATTCCAACAAGATGGAGCAACACCACATCACTCCAGACAAGTAAGAAACTATTTGGATACAACTTTTCCCGATCGTTGGATTGGCCGTCAAGGTCCTACAGAATGGCCAGCCCGCTCGTCAGATTTGACACATTTGGACTTTTTTATAGGACTATTTGAAGCAAAAGGTGCACGAAACTGATCTTGCTTCAATATCGAATATACGGCAGAGAATAATGAAATATTTGTAGAGATATTGACGTTACTGTGTTCGAAAATGTTCGGCGTGATATATCGGATAGGCTGTTCCTCATATTATGTAGTTAAATGTCAATGTATTCAGGCAATTATTAAAAGTTCCGCCATTTTGTAGTAGTTGAAGATATTTATATTTTAGGGTTGTGAAGCATTTGTCAGGAGCTTCAAAAAGATGTGTCACAAGACCCCCCTTTCCATTAATTTTTTTTCCCAGATGGCGCTCAGTCGCTATCTTGAAAGTTTCATCTGTTAATTTCACTTTAATTTCATTATCCCATTAAAGAAATGCACTGTATATATCATGCACGTATACAATATTTTTGAGGAAAAATTGATTCAGTCATATTTCTTTATGTTACTAATGGAAATAATGCACTGCCCCAATGTTACCCCAATCAATGGAGTAAGATTTGGCCGAATTAATTTTTTTAGTAAAATACTAGAGTACTCGTGAAACGCTGATATCTCGTAAATAATATCTAACTCCTTCCTTAACATGAATGAACATGAATTTTCCAAGAATCAGCGATTCTCCATTTCAAAGAAAACCGCCTCGACTTCTCGGAAAACGTGAAATCTTATCAAAACAACGTGCTTATCTTGGTGTTTACGTGTCGACCGTCGGTTGTATAAATAGGTGTACAATGAGTGTGTACGTACGTATGTTTGAAATTTCACATTTTAAACAAAACTGATCCAATTTCAAGATTGTTTGCTTCTGTATTTTTAGGGGCCGTAATGTTCCGTTTCGAAAAGTTTTGTAAACAAAAGCACAACGTTTATTTTTCTAAATATGAAGAAATCGGAGTCATGATGATTGTGCATGTGTAGCGCAAGTTTTATTATGGGTTGAAGTTTTTACAGCCTACTAAAAATTGGTAAAACCACATAAAACGGATTCATTAAACAAATGTAACAAAATCGAATCGAAGAATCGCTTTAAAGAAAAATATATTCTCCTTTTTCTTTATTTCACGATCATTTGTAAAACAAAGTTGAGATGGATTTTTTTTAATATTGGTACACCAACTAATCTACATATCCAGTAGAATGAAAATTAAAGCCAGAACATCGAAGAGGTTCAACCCAGTATACCTCGAAATCCACTGTTTAAGAACTCTTCCATTTGGAGAACTCCTTTTATGTAGAATAAACTTTCTGAGAACGTTTATCCAAGTGAATTCAATCGCTAGCGATTCGAATGCAACGTGAATCGCTACTTCCGCACAGACACCGCTCTTAGAGCGCCTTAGGGGTTTTTCTGCGGTGCTTGTGTTTTGTCCTTGTTGTTGTTTTTCGTAAATGGTATAGGTTAGAGTATCCATGGTCTGAAAAGTGTTGATAGAGTAAATATTAAAAAAATATTTTCCAAAGGCAACAAATTATTTCAACCTAGAAGGGAGATGAATTGATAAAATGGGTTCAAAATGATAATGGAAAAATGAAAAACAAATCACATCTAGCCCCTTCACGCTTCGAGATTATTCATAGGTCAATTGGATGAGATGTTTCTTACCTCCTTCGGAGTCCACTAGAAGGTTTCTATGAGTTGCGTGTATCCACAATGACCTGCATGAATGTATCGTTGTCCAACATATTTGCAGTTTCTTTAAACTTCCTTTTGAACCAATCTTCTCCCTGTGGATAACTTCAACTTCGTATCACTTGATGTTATGTTAATGGATTCAAACTTGCTCCGTTTCTCCCGAGCAGCTGGTTTGTTTCCGGTGGGCGTTCATGTGCTTGCCAGTACGGACTTTCGACTGTTGCTTACACCCCTATAGGCTTACACCCCTTGTCACATTCACTTGCTAGAAGATAAATACCATTCTTAAGGTCTTCTGAATATGATGAATTGTTTTATCAGGTTGCTACGGTGTGGCCGAATCTGAAGCATGTTTTGAAGTTTTGCTCAGACTCATTTCTTCTTATCTTCTCCGACAGTTTTCTGATGTAAGGAAGGGATAGGACTGATTGTGATGGCTTTCTCTTTTTGAGGCCATATTATAACCAAGATCTGTTCTACCAGCTTTTTGGAGTATCCATTATGTTGGAGAAACTTCCTGATGTTGGCTCATGTGAAAACCTCTCATCATGTTACAGAGGCAGAATGCGCGAATCTCAATGTTTCCTCTTCAGGTGTAAATTGGTGGTAGTTCCATTCTTAATTCTTATTCTGCCGGGTGCGAGTTATTTTTTTGTAGAGAAACATTTTCCACTCGTCGATCATCTTCATCATCACGTCTTGGAACATAGAAGGTATCACACTTTTGATGTACCACAAATAACCGTCCTGTTTCTTTTATTTATAATCACATACCACAAATGTGTAGTCTTTTCGTGGGCTTCCTCAGCAACCAACAGCAGCCAACATATGTTGGCTATGACTGGTGACAGTGAGGATGACAATGCAAATCATCTTCTCAAGTGAAGATTTTTACCCTCTGCTGAAAAAAGCATTTCCGGGCATATTCGGAAGGTAATTTTTGAAGGTCAGTTTGAAGTAACAGTTTTGATAACAGTTTTGAGGTGAAGTTTGGTGGGGTATGTATTGTAAAAAAAGAGGAAGAACAACGAATGAAATATGAGGATTTACTCTCCGACCTTTGCAAATTCTACCCAGACCGTACAGTTGAATTGCTTTTTATCACAGATTTCTTATTGAAATTATACATTCTCTACTCTATGAATTCAAGATCACACCAAGTATTCGCAGTGCGGCAGAAATCTTCATTATGGAAATGCAGAAAACTGTATCACCAGTTTATTGCGGTTAATTGTGACACATAATCCTCAGACCCAATGATCATTTAGCTCAGGTCTGGAAGTGGTCAGTGGTTGATGATACCGGCGAGTTCCACCGATGTATCAGACCTTCATCAACAACACCAACAAAACAAAACCCTTTTTAGGTGAATAAAAGGATGATGTGGCTTCGCAAATTACAAAATAATCAGTTATTCTGCCAAGACAAGTTTAGTCTTCGTGATGTTTTCTTAACAGAGGTGATATGATGCATCCGCATCTAGTTCAACATTGTAATGCGTGGTATTGGTGACCCTTATCAATATGTTGAACTATGACATAATCAAGAAATCTACAAATCCTTGACCTTGTCAGTGGTATTGATTACTATAACGAACGACTCAGCAGATTCTGTGTTCACTGTCACCGAATAAATGCCATCACGAAGAAGTTCAGTTACCCGTAATCAAGAAGTGTTGACACACTGATTTCGTCGGGTTTAAAATTCTTGTCTGACCCACTTAGATGACATCATCTCTTTTAGGAAAGTCTTTGAAAAATCCACAAAAGATTTCTTTTACGTTAGGAAAAGGTAACTGAATCTCAAAATTGTGTAAATGAATTCTGCGCGTTCTGTATATTTTAAGCATTTTGAGAACTTGAAGTACTTTCAATATAATCGAATAATTGTCAGTAATTGAGTAAAAATTACCCAATACCAGCAACTGAATTCAAGTACAAGTGCCTTTTTTTTAATAGAGATAGAAATAAAAAGAGACGTTCCACTTTCAACGTTGACAACTCTAAAGACTATGTCAAACAACACTAATGAGTACTTCAACCTGTCTGTCTGTTTTAAATCTGTGTTTTCGTTAACCAGCTGTCGCACCTCTACAAACGACAACCCTCAGAAGTTGAAACTTGTGCGAGCTGAGGATTGACAAGGTCTTACCTTTTAACGTGTGATTCCTAGCACAGGTTGGACGATAGCAAGTGAAAATCGATCGTTTGCTTAAACCACCGACCAACACGGCAGTCAATTCAAGTGAGTGAACAAAGCACCCATGTCGAACCGCCTGGCTACCGATGTATACAATCAATGTATACATTTACTTGCCGGTACTGAATACCGTAGTTCTGCCTGTATTTGAAAAATATGATACAGGTTTGAATTTTTAAAAATATGCTACTATTTTTCCTGAATTTTTCACTGACCCAGGTAGTGATACAAATAGAGTCGTTTCACTTTTAGCGCTGACAACACTAAAGACTATTTTAAACAACACTAATGACTATTTCAATCGTCGTATTCATTTACTTATCGGTACTGAATACCGGAGCTCTGCCTGTATTTAAATAATATGATACAGGGTTGATTTTTTCAAAATATTATTACCTCCACAAATGCCCTACCAACTTTTCAACAGTGGAGACGGGAGTGGGTATAAAGAAAGAAGAAAGGAGTAAATTAATTTGCGAATCTTTTATTAATGAAAGTTATGGGAAAGAGAGCGTTGGCAAATATAAAAAATATAAAGAAAGTTATTTTTTTTAACAATAATAGAAGCTAAAGAAAAATTGTAACGAAGATTGTCAGTTCTAACTTCCGTGACCAATCTACAAAATTTGATTTATTCACAAGGAAAAATAAATGATA